>PVLC010034956.1:0-16606 GCA_004027655.1 Graphiurus murinus | reverse complement strand
GGGCACTCAGTGCTATAAATTTCCCTCTTAGTACTGCCTTCAGGGTGTCCCAGAGGTTTTGATATGTTGTATCTCTGTTTTCATTGGTTTCTAGGAATTTCTTAATTTCTCCCCTTACTTCTTCTATGACCCACTCTTCATTCAGCAGTGTGGTGTTCAGTCTCCATGTGCTTACTCGGTTACTTTGGGTCTTCCTGGAATTTATTTCTAGTTTCACTCCATTGTGGTCTGAGAAGATGCAGGGAATTATGTTGCAGTTTTTGAATTTGCAGGTGCTCGCTTTGTGACCGAGAATGTGGTCTATTTTGGAGAAGGTTCCATGAGCAGCTGAGAAGAATGTGAATTCAGTTGTAGTTGGGTGGAAGAGTCTATATGTGTCTAATAGGTCCATTTGGTGTATGGTATCCTTTAGGTCTGAGGCGTCTCTGCTGACCTTTTGTTTTGAGGAGTGATCTAGAAATGTAAGAGGAATATTTGAAGTCTCCTAGTATTAGTGTATTGGGATGTATGTGTGTCTTTATATCATTTAGAGTTTGTTTTATGAAAGTGGCAGCACCTATATTTGGGGCATAGATGTTGATAATTGTTATTTCCTCCTGCTGGATTGTTCCTTTTACTAGTAAAAAATGACCTGCTTTGTCTCTTCTGGCAAGCTTGAGCTTGAAGTCTAGTTTATCTGATATCATAGTTGATACTCCTGCTTGTCTCCGAGTTCCATTGGCATGGATTACCTTACTCCAGCCCTTCACCTTTAGTTTGTGGGAATCTTTGCTTGTAAGGTGTGTTTCTTGCAGGCAGCATAGATGGATTCTGGGTTTTGATCCATTTTGCCACCTTGTGCCTTTCTATTGGGGAATTGAGACCATTTATATTCAGTGTGATTATTGAGAGGTGATTTTTAATACCTAACATTTTGAGTTTTGATTTCTGTTTGCAGTAGTGTTTGTTCTTCTTTGCTTAGCTGTTTGCTTCCTGGAAGTTATTGTTTCTCTGGTTCTGACGTTTACTGGTTAGTTCTTTGTAGTTAATCTCTTTAAGCAGTTTCCCTACTGCTGGTTTGGAAGACAAAAATTCCTTCAGTTTCTGTTTGTCATGGAAGGTTTTTATATCTCCGTCAATTTTAAGAGAGAGTTTTGCTGGGTATGAGAATCTTGGCTGAAAGCTATTTTCTTTCAGAGTTTGGAATATGTTACTCCATCCTCTCCTGGCTTTCATGACTTGATTCGGGAGGTCTGGAGTAATTCTAATTGGTTTGCCTCTAAATGTCACTTTGCCTTTTACTTTCGTTGCCTTTAAGATTCTCTCCTTTGCCTCTACATTGGTCAATTTGATTACTATGTGGCATGGTGAACCTCTTCTTTGGTCTTGTCTTGAGGGAGTTCTGTATGTTTCCTGAACCTGTGTGTCAACTTCTCTTTCTATGTTTGGAAAATTCTCTGTTACTATTTCTTTGAAGAGATTGTTTATTCCATAAGTTTCAAGTTCTAATCCCTCTTCTCTGCCTATTATTCTTAGGTTAGCTCTTTTAAAATTGGCCCAGATCTCTTCCATGTCCAATTCATATTGTCGCATTTTTTTTTCTAAGTTATAGACTATAGATTCATTTTTGGAGTGGTCATCCTCTAGGAGTGATATTCTATTTTCCATGTGATCTAATCTGTTGTTTATAGTTTGTATTGAGGCCTTCATTTAGATTATTTCATCTTTCACTTCCTTCAGTGCTTCTCTTTGGTTTCTTTTCAGGTCGTCGAATTCTTTGTTTATTTATTCCTGTATTTCCTCCTTTAATTCTTTCCAGTTTTCCCTGCTTTCTTTCTGAAAATTCTGTATTGTTTCTAGTATTAGAGATCTGAATTGTTCTTCTGGTAATCTCTGCCATTCTGGGTTGGTGAGGTCTGTTATTCAGGGGTTGTGGTAGCTCATTGTTTCTTTGTTATTTTTCCTTCCCATGTTTCCCTTGCTCTTGAATTTATATTTGTCGGGAGAATCTGGTAGTGAATATAGAGTTTTGAGTGTGGAAGTATGAGATGGCCTTGTATGAGACAGGAAAAAGAGGAGAAGAAAAGAGAGAAGGTAAAGTGTTAAGGAGAGGAATATAGATGGGGGGGGGCTTGTAGAAGGGATAAGGAGGGGATTCAACAACCTAAGCAAGTAATTACAAAGCAATTAAGCATCCAAACAAACGTAAAAGAATCAAGGTAATACAAATAAGAACAGGGTAAAAACAGATACAACTTAATACTAAAAAAAATAAATAAATAAACAAAAACAAACAAACAAATAAAAAAGAAAAAAAAAAAGACCCCAAAGTCTAAAAACAGCAACTGGACACTAAAACAGACACTGCTAGTTTATAAGTATCAAACTTAAATTTTTGGGTGTGTCTCTGGGTTTTTAATTTTCTCTGTCAATGCAAGCAGGGGGTTTTGTTGGTGTTAGCTTAAGTCTCTGGGTTCTCCACAGGGCCTGGTTGCATCTCTCTTCCTGCCTTTGCTGTTGGCAGGTGTGCAGTCTAAATGCTGGATCTTTCCAGGTGGCCTACGTGCACTGGATTCTTCCACCCTTATGTTCCTAAGCTCTAGAAGGGCAGGTGTTTAAGTCTATCCCTCATATAGTGTTCCCCGAACCTTGGGGGTGCAGACTTACAGATCCATGCGGCTCGGCCTGTTCCTTCTCCAGTCCGCTGGGGGGCGCCAGAGGTCACTGACTGTCTGGGTAGTTGACAGGAAGTTGGCTGGACAGGGCTGGTAGCAAGATGGCCGCCGGTTCGTGGTGCAAGCAGTCTCCCCTCTTCCTCCTGGGCTTTTTTCAGCACCTCTCGTTGCCCCAATCACGTTTCATCCCCTCTGGTTCACTTTCCTTCTGTCAGGGAACTGTGACCACGGCAGCCCTACTTCAAGCTCTGCTGTGTAGGTAGTCACTTTTCCCTCTTTGCAGCGGTGGGCAGCAGGGGCAGCCCCGCAGAGGGGCGCAGACCTGCCAGGGGGCAGACCCGCAGAGGGGCACAGTCCAGCAGAGGGGCGCAGGCCCGCAGAGGCACAGGCCCGCAGGGGCAGAGACCCTCAGGGGCTCAGGCCTGCAGAGGGGCAGGTCCGCAGGGGCGTGGGCCCGCAGAGGGGGACAGACCCCAGAGGGGCAGACCCGCAGTGGGGCAGACCCGTAGGGGTTTACGCTGTTTGTCCAGTCTCACGCGTTCCAGTCGTTGTGGCTGTTTCAGGGGTCTCTTCTTGCGTAGAGTGTAGTGTCCTGGGGGTGCTCGCTCCATGCCTGCCTGGTCGCTGTGTGGAATTTGTAGTTTAAGGCTTCTGGTTGATCACCACAGCTCTAAGTCCTGGCTCCACAATTAGCCTCTTTGGCACCGTGGCGCCGGGCGCCCAGCCCCCGGGGCGCAGCGGCGGGCTTCCTTGGTCGACCTGTTCCGCTTCTGGGCTTTTTTAAAGTTGAGATTCGAATATCACTGTTTTTTGTTGTTATTTCCTTCGGTTAAAAAGGCTCTTTTTATGGTAATTTTTGTTCGAAATCACAGCGCCTGGGAAAGGTTGTTTCACTCAGGTGCCATCTTGGATCTACCCCCATAATTTATTTTTAATGTCTTATAAACTAATAAATTAATTTTATATGCCATTGCCCCATCCTATATGAAAAAATAATGTAATGAAAGAGAAATACAGAAGAAAATTATTTAAATTATGTAAATATATAATAAAATAGTTAAAATATAGATAACTCAATAGTCTTGGTTTCCGCAAGTAAAAACTGTAGTTTGCATGTATAACTTTTTTTTTTTTTTTTCGGTACTGGGGATTGAATTCAGGGGCATTCTACCTCTGAGCTACATCTCCAGACCTATTTTTTACTCTTTGTTTTGAAATAGGTATCATGAAGTTGCGGAGAGCCTCACTAGGTAACTTGAGACTGGCCACGAACCCGTGCTCCTATGGTCTCAGTCTCCCAAATGCTGGAATTACAAGCATGCACCACCCTGCCCGGTTTCCAAGGCTTATTTTTTATTCTTTATTTTTAAATAGGATTTCACTAAGTTGCCTATGTAGCCAAAGTTAGAAGAAATGAATTGGATTTATGAAGAGATAATCTATATTTCATTCCTCATGTTTATGAACAATAATATATTTCATTTTGATGCCTATGAATGATGATATACCTAAATTATTTTTATGTGATCCTCAGATTTTAACATTGGTGCAAAAATAATATCTCCCATTCTATATCCAATTTTTGTAGCAGGAACTTCACTATAATTATCTGGATAAATCTCTTCGACAATATAGTAATTCCTTTTCTTCTTTGTTGCTTTAATAACATCAAATAAGACGTTAGTATCCCATGCCATCATGCTGCATAAGGTGCTTAGTACTGGTCTAAGCTGCTAGTTAGAAGATTGAACTAATTTTGGTGGAAGCAATATGTATCTTGATGTAGAGAAGATCCTAGAAGATCTAAATATATTAATCTCTACCACTGTGTTCCTTTTATTCATGAGTTAGTTCACTTAGTATCCTGGGTAGATTGGTTTCTAAGGTCATTCACCTATTGTGTACTTCTTAGTCTGAGGTTCACAGGTAACAACACAAATTCTCACATTCTGCTCATTTAGTATGGCTTCTTCTTGTCACCAGTCCTCCAGAATGTTCTTTCCAAGTCTCTACCCACAAGGTCAAATTGTATACATATAGGCAAATGAATCAGAGAAGATTAATATTTATAGACATATCTCCTTCCAAGGAAAGTGAAAATCTGAATGTCCTGCTGAAAGTTCAGCTTTCTGGGAAGACTTTCTTTCCCTCTTTTTTTCAGGATTACCTCCAGTGAAGTGATAATGCTATAGGACCATGCTTTAGTATTTTACTATGCAGTGGGAAAAAATTGCATTTTTAGCTTAATTCTAATTTTTAATGCTTCATGAATCAAAATGCTTTTCTGTGTTTCTTTTCCAGTTCTTCTCACTAAGGCAACGGGGTATGTTTCTTCATCTCTTTTTGTAGATTTAGCCATGTGACTTTGTCCAAAAGAATGTTGCTTTTAAGTAATGGTTTCCAATAGAATGTTGCTTTTAAGTAATTTTAGTTTAGTTCTGATACTTGACCTTACATTTTAATGTATCTTCTTACACATTTATCATTACTACAGGAAAGACATAAGATGATAACATAGGTAGTCCTTTGGTTCCAAGAATGTAAGAGGCACATATGATGGAGTTGCCCTAGATAGCGAAGTCTAAAGCTAAATTGCCCTTTCTGACCTATGGTGAGAAATATATCTACCTAATAGAGCTCTGGATAAATCTATGAAATTTCAATACCCAAATACACAGTTTTGTGTAGAACAGTAAGCGACTATTGTTGTTAAAGACATACTTTTGGAGTTGTATGCATAGCATTATTGTGGCAATAGTTAGACAACATATTCGCTGGCAGAAGTCATGAAATCATAAGAGTGAGTTAAAGAAAGATGGTAGTGTATCAAAATGAAATAAAATGAGAGTGGGAGACACCTGATTATTGTGATTGTATAGTATCAGAGAAAATGTCAGAGTGAGCAGTCCCAAGGGCATGTATCTCCACAGAAACATGGAAGTAACAACTAATCAAAACCTAACAGAATCAGAATTTTAGAATTCTAGAAAGTAATAAGAGATATACAGCAGACAAAGGAATCCTCAATCAAGAAAAATACAATTTAAAAACTTACATCCAGGGTGGTGGCATATGCTTGTAATCCCAGTACTTGGTAGGCTGAGACAGGAAGATTGGCTAGTTCTATGCCAGTCTCAGAAGCTTGGTGAGACCTTTTACAAAATAAAAAAGAAAATGGGACTCTGGCCATATCTCAGAGTTAGAATGCCCCTGGGTTCTCACACCCACACACACCCACACACACACCCCACACGAAAAGGCTTGTGGTATTTTGTTTGCCCTTACCACTTCATTTTTCAGCTCAGAGATGGTTTTGATAATGGTATTCTATGTTACTTGTATGAGTCCCTGATCCCTGATTTTAGAAGGGCACAGCAAACTTTATTCATAAAGAACTCTGTCTATTATAACCAATTTGAGGACTACTGGAAGGATTGATGCATGGCACTTATCTATAGAACTAGTAACTATGGACAGAAAACCTGTGGGCATTCATCAAAAAGATTTAAAGACCAAATAATAATGCATAGTCATCTCTGGCAAAATGTTATGGCAATGTCATGCAGTAGAAGACCAAAAGCTTGAGGATAAGCTAGAGACAGTATCATTAGATAATTTGGCATTTAATAGTAACAATTTTAGGAAAATGTGCACATGCCCAGAACAGGACATGGATCAGGAAAAAACAAAAACAAACAGAAAACTTAGAAGACACTATGCTTTCACATATGGCTGATTTCTAGGCTCAAAGGAAGCCAAACTAAGCACCGAAGGACAGACCAACAGAAAACTCATCTGCAAAGATGGTTGAGGTTTATCACCCTTCCTTCCTTCCTTCCTTCCTTCCTTCCTTCCTTCCTTCCTTCCTTCCTATCCCTCCCTTTCTCTCTTCCCCTCCCTCTGTCTCTTTTACTCTTGTTCTTACTTTCTTTTTAGGCTCCTTGTTTTCAGAGAAATCTGTCAAAACACTAGTCAAGCACAGATTAAAAGCAAAGAGACTTCAGGGACCACACACGACAAATAATGCAGACATTTACAAAAATTATATTACAAAAGTCACTAAATAATTAGAACATATGGCAAATATCAACAGCAACAATAGTCTTAAGATGAAGAAATATCTGTTTACTGTCATCAAATTACAATAAAAAGTTTATTAAGT
The DNA here is from genome assembly GCA_004027655.1 of Graphiurus murinus. Classification (NCBI taxonomy): domain Eukaryota; kingdom Metazoa; phylum Chordata; class Mammalia; order Rodentia; family Gliridae; genus Graphiurus; species Graphiurus murinus. Next base: position 9,790 of record PVLC010034956.1, on the reverse strand, counting down.
ATGCAAAGAAAACAAAAATCATAGACTATTCTCTAAAGAAATAAACAGAAACTATCCCTGAGGAAGCACAAACATTACACTTACTAAACAAATCCTTTGAATAAACTCCCTTAAATATGGTCAAAGAGCTGAAAAAATCAGGAAAATTATGAATCTAATAAAAATATCAACACAAAGAAAGGAACCAGGCAGAAATTTCACAACTGAAAAGTAGAAGAGAAAAAATTAATTCATCTAAGGGGTTTAACAGTAGTCTTAAGCAGGTAGATCAAAGAGTCAATGGACTTCTATATAGAACAATTGAAATAATCCTGAGGAGCAGAGAAAAAATTACTAATAAAAATGTAGAGCCTAAAGGACCTTTAAGACACTACCAAGAAAACAATATATGATATGACAGTTTCAGAAGCAAAGTGAGAATGAGATAGAAAAATTGAAGAAATGTGGTTGATAGAAGACATAAAGTTACATATATAAGAGGCTCCAGATAAAATAAATTCAAAGAGAGCTACACCAAGACACAAATAATTAACCTGTCAAAAGACATAGAGAATCTTGAAAGCAACAAGGGAGAAATGGTGCATTGTGTATAACTAATCTGCCATAAGATTAACAGATGAATTCTCATGAGAAATAATGGATACCAGAAGTAATGGATGACACATTTAAAGTCCTAAGAGAACAACAACAAAAACATCAACCAAGAATTCTCTGTCTGCCAAAACCTTCCTTCAAAATTAAAATTTGGTGTATTCCTAAATAAACACAATCTGAGGGAAGTTTGTTCACTGTAGATAGACCTGTCTGATAGAAACACAAAGTAGAATCTTTTACATTGAAATGAAAGGATATTGGACAATAAGTCAAAACTGCATGATGAAACTGGGATCTCCAGTAAGGCAAATATAAAGAAAAATGTGAAATCTAGTATTGTTGAAAATGGTTGAAAAGATAAGTGCACATAAAATTATCATAATTTATGCTATTCTGTAAATAATATAAAGTATAATTTGCAATGGTAACATAGAAAAAGGAGAGCAAGGAGTTGTATGAGAAGAGTTTATATGCTTTTGAAGTTAAATTGCTATAAAATAAAACAGAACTGGAATAAGTAAAAACAAAACAAAAGCTATCTAAAAACATACAAAGGAAATGAGAGGAAATCAAAGTTGTTCTGCAGGGGTCCAGCCCTTGAGACAGTGGGGTCGGGGGTCCTTTGACAGGTGTGGAATGAAATGAAGTTGCCAGAATACGCTCACACTGAATGCAATGAAGAAGCATATCTGTTTTATTGTTTGTTAGTCGCTGTTTTATACTATTTTTTGACAATGAGGCATATAGAACAGGAATTTCCACAGATCTGTTCCTCCAAAGGTCATCCTCAACCAGTCAAGGTTACAACACATATATAAAAATTCTTTTAGTACATAAAAATTCTTAAAATTATAACACATATGTAAAAATTATTTTCCATTAGTTTAAATCTTTACAATTTGTTTAGCCCCTTTAAGCAGTGTTCTTATTTTATCTCAGGTAGCTAGAGGGTTAATGTATCCTGTAAATTCCAGGGAGACAAGGTGGGAATGGGCAAAAGACTATTTGTAGTAACTATTCAGATAAACTTGCAAAGCCTGTTTCTTGATTAATGCTTGTAAGAAGTTAATGAATTGGGTTGCCTTGAGGCACTACTTTTTCAGCTAAGAGATCACTATCTATCAGGCCACATGTTTCTAAGAAATTTTCCTTTATAATTAATGTAAAAGCCAAACTCAAAGCACCCCAAATTTCTGGAATATAATAATGCAAAGTAGGATATGCTATGCATTCCTTCTTTTGGAATCGTCTGCCTTGAAGGACTCCAGGGGACCGAGCCTTGCTCAAGATCCAGCTATTAAGGAGCTGTGGCATTGTTCAATACAAATCATAAACTAAACTAAAAAAAAAAAAAAGGCACTAGCAGACCAAATGAACAAAAAAGAGTCTGACATACAAACCTCTGTATGGTTTAAATTATGTAGAAAGATTTAACAGGTATAAATAAAACCCTTGAAGGGGTTGAGGAGAAAGTGCCAGGTTAAGTTCACTGAAGCTAAGCCCTGGGGAGTCCTTTTTACCACTGCTATGTGGGATAGTGGCACTTGTATCTCAGAAACCCCTGTGCCAGGGACAGCTGCAGTCTCCATGGCAGCCTGAGCTGTGATGTAGAAAAGTGGTGCCTGAAGGGATAGAAAATGCTTCAGAACCCAAACTTTAAGGAGTTCAGAAAGACATGGTACAATTTTATCTATTACACAGGAAAAGTACACATTTTGCATTCTTTTTAAACCCTTTTTAAACCCAATTTAACACTGACATATTTTGAAAAAAGAAACTCTTCTAAGTAAAAAACTAAGAATCTCCATGATTGATTAATCTGAGTTTGAAACTAAAGATTTACAAGAGATAAAGATATTATACATATTGAAGCAGAGGTTTAACAGGACATACAATATTTCTTTCTTTAGTGGGAAGTACATGAAATTTTGGGGGGAGGTTTGTTTGTTTTAACATGACCATAAATATTTGAATATATTGAATCCTGTCCCAGGAATTTAGTTTAATCTAGAAACTTGGACAATATTCTATAATTAGATTTCTAATCTTTGGAACACTGTCTATAGTTTAGATGTATCCTTTATACATTCTTACTGCTATTCATGGAAAAGATTTATGAAAGTCTAAATCCAAATGCATTATCTTTATTTCTTATTAATCTGCCTTCCTACACAGAACTCCAAAAAATCCTGATCTGCAAAAATGCATTAGCACTAGAATTTTATCACCACTGCTTCTTGTGTTATATAGTCTAAATCATTCACTTTGATTATTATCAGTTTAAGAAGAAACTGGAATAATTTGAACAGCTATATTTTCTTACACAGATAATAAGAACCACAGAAATTCAATGGTGTCAGGAAAAGTGTCTTAGGCTTTTTTAATAAATGCAGTTTTATAACTTGTGCTGATGTACTTTAAATGTTTTTTGAAAGAGTAATGTTCTTTTATATCTTTGGGGTATCTATGTTTCAATGAGATCATTTCATATTTCAAGGGAGCAAGCATATACACTCTAGGAATATCTAAGAATTTTTTTGTCCTATTTTTCTTTCTACCTAAGTATTAGAAACTTGGATGAATCAGTACTATCATTAAATTGTATGTCATTACAATGGAACCTTTAGTTTTAGTGCATTAGCCACTGACCCTTATATTATGCTATATTTGCATTTTCAAGAAATAATTGCTTTTTTTTGCCATTTTTAAGCTTTCAACCAGGCTTGATCAAATTACATTTAAAACACACCCAGAGCTATTTTTATGTTCTTGTTACTGAAACTTCAATGCAATGTAGACTGGGTATTTATTTTAAAATATAGTCCTGTGACATGGCTCAAAGGACTATCACATCCAGATTTCTTAACCAGAATTTTTTCTATTAGAATTTTACTTAAACTCAGAAAAAGTGAGCGAAATGAAGAGAGGGGGATGTGAGGATCAAGAGAAACAGAAAACATAAGACTTTTTTCTAAATAAAAATATTTTCCTACAACATTACATTTGCATGGGAAATGAAAATGACAATGACACTTAAGGGAAATGGTAAACACAGATAATGTACATGTAAAGCTGTTTATGGTTCCTTTGTTTCTGTAAACCCTTAAGGAAATACTTGTGGAAAATTGTATAGGAAAATTATTATCTTTTTCATCACACTGAAAATTTTCTGTGTTTTAAACTGTACAATTTACTTATTCAATTTTCATCTAAGGAAATATTTTAAGTAATATCTACCATAGAATTTATAATCCTATGTTAAAAGTGAAAGCATTTTGGCAAATCAGAATTAAACAAAACATATCAAAGGAAAGATTTCAGATTATTATTATAAAAAAACTAATGTAGAATCTTAACATAACAGACAATCATTATAGGGATCATGAAATTCAGGCTTTAATTGAATCTTTTTGAATTGGAACCCCCTCTTAAAGTGTTATATATAAATTTTCTGCCTTATATGGCAGAATTATCCCAAAGAACTATCACACAGGGCCATACAGGGAAAACATTAGGATGCTCATCTTTAATTTTGGAAGAAATACAATTAATTAGCTGTGTGTGACGTTTTATGGCTATAATTCTGGTACTTGGGAGAGTGAGACAGAAGGATTACAGGTTTGAGGACAACCTCAGCAAATAGTGAGACTCTCACTATTTAGAGACCTTGTTTCAAAATGCTCTTGGGTAGGCAGAATAAATATGCTCTTGATTAGGCAGAAAAAAAATGCTCATGGACAGGCAGAATAAATATCATCAAAATGGCCATTCTCCCAAAAGTGATCTACAGATTCAATGTGATATCCATTAAATTAACAAGGCTACTCCTCACAGACATAAACACATCAGTCCTTAAATTCATTTGGAAGAACAAAAAGCCCAGAATAGCCAAAGTAGTTCTTAGCAACAAGAATCATGCAAGAGGCCTCATAATATCTGACTTCAAACTATATTACAAAGCCACAGTAATAAAAACAGCATGGTGCTGGCACAAAAACACATAAACCAATGGAGCAGAATAGAAGACTCAGAAATAAAACCACACGCTTACAGTCAATTGATTTTTGACAAAAGCAGCAAAAACATACACTGGAAAAAAAGACAGCCTTTTCAACAAATGGTGTTGGCAAAACTGGTTAACATATGCAGGAAAATGGAAATAAACCCCATTTTCTCACCCTGCACAATAATCAATTCAAGATGGATCAACAATCTGGAAGTCAGGTCAGAGACCTTGCAGCTACTTGAAAAGGGCATAGGCCCAACACTTCAACACATAGGTAAAAACTTTCTCAACAAGACCCCCAAAGCACAAACAACTCAAAGGAAGATTAATACATGGGACTGCATTAAACTGAAGAGCTTCCCTGCAGCAAAGGAAGCTATCAAGAACCTCAACAGAGAGCCCACAGAGTGGGAAAAAAATTTTGCCAGCTACTCCTCTGATAGAGTACTAATATCTAGAATATACAGAGTTCTCAAGAGACTCACAGCTAAGAAAAAAAATAAGTCAATCAAAAAATGGGCAAATGATCTAAATAGACACGTCACAAAAGAAGAAATACAAATGGCCAATAAATGTATGAGGAAATGTTCAACATAATTAATAATCAGAGAGATGCAAATCAAAACTACCTTGAGATTTCACCTAACCCCAATTAGAAAGGCAATCATCAAAAACACAAACAACAACAAATGCTGGCAAGGTTGTGGAGAAGTGAGAACCCTAATACATTGTTAGTGGGATTGCAGATTAGTGAAAACACTTTGAAAAACAGTATGGAAGATCCTCAGATGAATGGGAATGAATTCACCATATGATCCAGCAATACCACTTCAGGGTATCTACCCAAATGAATGGAAACCAAACTATCAGACTAATGCATGTGTATCTATGTTTATAGCTTCACAATTCACAATTGCCAAACTATGGAACCAGCCAAGATGTCTATCCGCAGATGAATGGATTACAAAACTGTGGGTTATGGACACAACGGAATTTTACTCAGCCATAAAGAACAAAATCATGTCATTTGCAGGGAAATGGATGGAACTGGAAAACATTATGCTAAGTGAGATTAGTGAGTCACAAAAAGTAAAAAGTCATATGTTCCCCCTAATATTCGGAAGCTAGAGAGAAAGTGGGTCCTAAGAGTAGCTCTAGATGAAGAAGGAAAAACCTGAAATGAGCAAAGAAAGTGACTGGGGTGAGTGAAGGAAAAGGTGATGGGGAAAGTGAAGGGAAACACCCTAATGCACATGATTTATTTTCACAAACATATCAAATCAATCACTAAACTGAACTTGAGAAGGTGGGAGGAGGAGGGAGTGGGGCGAGAATTGAGGAAGGATTAAATGAGAAATGTGTGCATGTATGCCTCTACCAACTTGTACCTAAAAAAGATGTATGGTCACAATGTACCAACAAAAATAAATAAATAAAATAAAATAAAGGATTTATGCCTTATGTAATAAAAGAAAGGAGGGGGGAATGGAGAACAAGCCTTTAATCTCAAAGTTTGGGAGGCTAAAAAAGGGGGATCACATGTTGGCAGTCAGCCTCAACAACTTAACAAGGCCCTCCACAATTTAGTGAGATTCTTTTCCAAATAAAATAGGGGTAGGGGAGGAGCTCCTGAATTCAATCGTCAGAACCATACATGCACAAAAAAAAAAAAAAAAAAAAATAGGAATGAAAGATTAAATGATGTTGTTATCCTTGGGAAAGGTGAGATAAAATGTAAAATGTGGGGTGAAATTCAAAGTGAAGTCTTGGAGAAATTTAATCATCATTCTGATAATGAATCTAAAATTTACTCTGTTCAGCACAGAAACAGAAAACAATGAGAAAAATAAGAATTATATTTTCATAATTAAAAATGTGTTTGTACCAAACAACGCTGTTTGGTATACATGGACATCTGTGATAAATACCATGTGGCAACACAGTAGATTAGTTGAGGTTATCTATTGGGGTGAGTCCTTAAATTATTTCTATTAGCTGAATTAAGGTTTATGACTCCTAATTCAATTTAAATTTCCTATTTCCTTGATAATCAGTAAACAGAATGCTCTGTTTCCATTGGCAGCACATTCTCTCTGTTATGGATCCTATTTTGTTGTTTCCTTACATAATTAACATTTTTAATGCTATAGTAGATATTGTGGAAGATGTATTGTAGAAACTGTATTTTATTATCCTTCTCTGAACGATATTCATTTTAGTTACAAGAGGCAGTTAACTTTACTAGGTTCATTTTGAAATCTCTCCATAAGAAGAACAATAGTTGAAATCCCCATTAAATTCTTTTGGCCAATCAGTTAATGTAAAGAACAGGCCCCTGGTGAAAAGCTTCATATAGAATGTTCAAGTTATAAGTCACCCAAGCATTTGGACATAATTTATACCGAGATATTTGTAGTTACCTTTTCTGTAACTCGGACTTCCATTCTGTCTGCAAATCACTAACACTGTGGATTTTTTTTTTTTTTTTTTTTTTGAGTTCCAGCTCTTCTGAGATATGAGGACAAAGGAGTCCCTGTAAACAAAGAGTTGCATAAATGCGAATTTCACTGTATTCAAATATCCTCTCCTAAGATTTGGCTTATTGTCAGTTCTGCCTGTCCATACACTCTCCAATGCTTTCAATTTTTTAAAAACATATTATTGAGATTTTTAAAAATTCTATCTATGGAAAGTTTATTTCAGTACAAACTACTGCTATTACTGGTGCACATGAGTTACTCAGTAAATGAATTTGTTAATATAGGGGTGAAAGGTTTCTAGGAAATCTTACAATAATTTTTCTGGCTTAGGGCTATATTTGTTATAACTTACAAAGATTTTTTTTTTTTACAAAGATTTTTTTTTACAATGAGAATTTTCATTTTAATAATTTTTAACATTAGGATAAGAATGTAAATAGCTACAATATGATAAACTTTCAAATAATATGCATACAATCTGAACTCTAAACTTCTTAACATGGTAAGATCTTTTTAATATGGCTAATCTGTTTATTCCCCATAAACTCAAATTCAGCCTTTTAGCCATGCACGATGGTACATGCCTGGAACCACAGTATTTGGGAAGCAGAAACAGAAGAATCACAGGTTCAAGGCTAGTTTAAGCAATTTAGCAAGTCACCCTTAGCAACTTAGCCAGTCTCAGATTAAAAATAAAAAATAAAATAGGACTGAGGTATGGCTTGAAGGTAGAATGCCTCTGAGTTCAATGCCCAGTACCAAAAAGAGAGAAAGAAAAATAAAATCTTTTATTTTGCAGTGTAGCCACATGCTGAATGGCTTTGCATATTTATTCTCTAAAATCAACAAAGCTTCCAACTCTGCAGTAGTACCATAATGCCTCTAAACTCCTCTACCTTCTATATAAAGGGTTTTATCTGCTATTCCCCAGGGAAGGTCAAAGAAATAAATGTAAATATTCTTTACTCCACTGACTAAACCTATCCTGTTTTTCAGTTATCTTTACGGAAGCCTGCTCTAATATTTTAGACAATGTTATCCTTATTAACCTGTTGTTATTTGACAAGTTCACAAACATAATATTATTGTAAATATTTTTGTTATCTTTAAAATGGAATTGAAATGCAGCAAATATTTGTGTTCACTAATTATAACCTCAGTAATCTATAAAAATGCTCAATAAACATTTATTGAGAGAATGGTATGTAAATAAGTGCATAAATGAATGAATAAATAAATAAATGGATGAATAAATGGCATCTTATATTTTCTCAAAAGAAACTCCTTTGGAAAAAGAAATTATGTGGAGATTGCAGAGGGAATGAAAATATTTACTAAGACACACAAAGCATTCCTCAAATAATGTTGTGTAGGTAAAGACTTCCTCAACTTACTCCTAAATCTTAGCCTGATTTTAAAGACAGTAGAAAAAAGGAAATAAACATTTAAGCACTAATTATAAGATACAATGAACTAATTACTTGATTTTATGGCTCAAACCCTTTTATTTTTTTTTCAAACCCTTTTAAATGATCTTAATCCAATGAGGTATAAAGCCTCAAATGGTCTGTGATGGACTCTAGAAATCTATAATAATTATTAAAAAGGTGATAAGTATCTCACCAAGGTTTCTGAACCATTATTTCATTAATTCTCTCAATATTAAAGAGACTTGAATCTAAGAAACAAAGGATAAGAGAACTTTGAAGAACAAAATTAAGGGATAGGAAAGAGATTAACACTTCTGTGAATGAAATAGATGATTTCTTTCAAAGTAAAATCCTTTCACTGCACTTAATTTATAATTTGAACTGACTTTTCAAGAGTTTAATGAGAGTACAGAAGTAATATTAGAGTTGAATTAATGCAAATAAATAGGCTTGATTGGAATGGCTCTGAAATCAATTCATTCAAGAAAATTAGAGTAAATATATACAATATATTCCAGACTGGTTTATATAAATCTATGTTTTATATTATAATATAAAATTTTTTTAAATGAAAAAATTGAAATAGATTTCATAATGACCATTTTATATATTTCCTCTGAACTTAGAGACAAGGTAGATGCCAAGGCATGACAAAAATAAAATTTCCAAACTTTCAAAATGAACATCTTTCATTTTAATTTTTCATTAAAAGTTGAAGCCAAGCCAGGCATGACGGTGCTCACCTGTAACCCAGTACTTGGAAGGCTGAGACAGGAGAATCACTGGTTCAAGAACAGTCTCAGCAATTCAGTGAGACCTTTTTCAAAACAAAAAATAAAAAGGTCTAGGGGTGTGGCTCAAAGGTAGAATGCACCTGGGTTCAATTCCCAGTAACACACACACACACACACACACACACACACACACACACACACACCAGTTGAAGCCAAGCCTAGGAGGTCAGGGGTGTAACTAGAGGTTGAGTGCTTGCCTAGGAAGTAAGAGGTCCTGGGTCCTACCCCCAACTCTTCACTCCAAAAAAAAAAAAAAAAAAAAAAAAGAGCCAGGCGTGGTGGCACATGCTTGTAATCCCAGTACTTGGGAGGCTGAGACCGGAGGATCTGGGTTTAGGACCAGCCTTAGCTACATAGTGAGGCACTCCACAACTTAGTTAGACCCTGTTTCAAAATGAAGAATAAAAAAAAAAAAGTATAAAAAATAGGACTGGAGGTGTAACTCAGAGGTAGAATACCCCTGAGTTCAATCCTCAATACAGAAAA
>PVLC010034955.1:0-16603 GCA_004027655.1 Graphiurus murinus | reverse complement strand
ATTATATCAAGATCACTCACTGAACTGAACTTGAGAGGGAGGGAGGGCAAGGGAGCGGGGTGGGAATTGGGGAAAGGGTCAGATGAGAAATGTGTGCACATTTGTCTATATCAATTTGTACCTAACAAAAATGTATATATACAAAGCACGAATTATTACAATAAAAAATAAATAAATAAATAAATAAATAAATAAATAAATAAATAAAAGAAAAAAAATAAATTGCTAAGGGCCCCACTAATAAATTGCTGAGGCTGGCCCTGAACCTGTGATCTTCCTGTCTCAGCCTCCCAAGTACCGAGATTATAGGCGTGCACCGCCGTGCCTGTCTACATTACTTTGTTTGCTACGTGTTTCCCCAAAAGAAAAGGTCTCAGGTCTTTTAGTCTAGATACCCTTCCATTTCCTCAACCAAACCCAACTTGGAATTGATAGGAAAGAAACACTTATCTGAGACGCCAATGAGGTGAAGTGATTTAACAAAACTGGTTATGAAATACACATCCAGATCAAGATACAAGATTGTGGCCAGGACTTCAGGTATGTACAAGGAGGCCACCCTTCAGGTTTTTCCCCTTTTGCCACAGATCACTGTTGTGGCAAATTTGTGCTAAAATGTCCCGATTTCTTAACAGGAGCTGGGTTAGAATTTATGATTTCTTTTAAAGGTTAACGATCTCAAAATTCTAGATTTTTTATGCTAGCTTATATCTATAATGTCATCAATTACATATCCTGCTTTTTCCCCCTTTGCAACAGGGTCTTGCTAAGTTGCTGAGGCTAGCCCTAAACTTGCAATCCTCCTGCCTCAGCCTCCCAGGTAGCTGGGGATATAGGCATGTACCATTGCACCTGGCTGAGAAGACTCTTTTGAAGGACAGCTTGAGGACCCTTTACTCGCAATCTTTTTCCTAGGGAGCTTCTGGTAGGGTGTGACCCATCTAAATGATTCCTGGTCAAATTTCTTATGCAGAGGTAAAAGGCTGGGAATGAGAGAAATTTGCCAACACTTGTTGTGTGTGTGTGTGTGGGGGGGAGCTAGCTATATAATACCCTCTTTACTATAATACTCTTCCTTTATTATTAAGCTACACCGCCCCAAGCCCTCTCCCACTATTTCTGGCACTTTCCATGGTTATTATGCCTCTAAAGAAAGACCCATAATCAAATTTACCAAGCATTCTGTTGCATTCAAAATGGATTTAAGAAATTCAGAAGTATATGTGAAAGCTAGAAAGTTGATTTCAAAGACGTAGAGAGCCAAGTAGTGGTTACCAGAGCCTGGGCAGTGTGGGGGAGGGGAAGTTGGAGGAAAGATGTTTAAAGGATACAGAGGTGCAGTCAGATAGAGGGAATGCCTTCTAAGTTCTCCGGCACAATTAGTTAATTGACAACAATTAATTGAATATTTCTTTTTTCTTTTTTGTTGGTACTGGGCATTCTACCTCTGAGGTACACCCTCAGACCTTTTTATTTTTTATTTTGATACAAGGTCCCTGCTAAATTGCTGAGGACGGCTTTGAAGTTGTGATCCTCCTATCTCAGCCTCCTAAGTATTGGGATTACAGGCGTGTGCCTGTGCAAGGAAATGATGATGGCGTGTCCCAGTGCAAGGAAATGATGACGGTCTGAGGCCACGGATATGTCAATCACCCTGATCTAATCATCACACGCTGTCTGCATGTACTGAAATGTCACACTGTGTCCCATAAATATATACAATTATTGTGCATCGATTAAAAATTAAATGCATTAATAATACAAGAAGTAGCAGCTGCCGGGAAATGAGGAAGGCAGTGAAAGTTGCTAGCTCCGTAGGTCATTGCGTGCAAAGCAATTGCCCACCAGAAAGGACCATCAAGGGCAAGAGAGATCTGCTCCACGCATACACTCTGGGGGCACAAGCAGCCTTCTTCGGGAAGTTGGTGCTGTTTTAACAAAAGGTGGACTGGAGCTCATTAGACATAAAGGTGGGCGCCCTGCCCGCCTGTGGCCGCCAGCCAGCCAGCCTGGCTGTGGTTGCTGGTTGTGGGCTGGAGCAGCCCGCAAGCACCAAAGGGAAAGGAAGCAGGGGTCTTACCGTGGAGAGTCCTTCTAGTTACTCTCGTTAACTCTGCAGCACTGACTCCCTGTGCTCCCCGTGATCCTAACCAAAGGCTTCTGACTCCAAGAGAGACTGTCCTAATTGGTTCTGAACCAGGAGCCTCAGAGGGAGGTGAAGTCTAATGGGGGCGACTGCTGTTTCTGAGAGTCAGTCAGGGGTACAAACCAGCTAGCCCAATTCGCCTACATTTTGGAGCCTCTGCCACCCACCGTGTGTGAACTAGATGGATGTTGGGAGCTGTCGCATCTCGGGACCTCGCACCATCATGCAGCAGGCTGAAGCCACCTCGGCCTCACTGTGAGGTCTTAAGCAACCTGCTTCAGAAGTGGGAGGCCTCAATTTCCTCATCTCTGAAATGCAGAAGTTGGACCAGATGGTCTCCAAAGACTTATTTTTATATACAGAAATAGCCTAATACTCAATGACTCTAAATGTTAGTATCTCTGTTTTAGGGACATGCCGTTTTTGTAGGAGGAAAAGAGTTACATTCAAGCGTAGACGCCTGATTCCGAGGCTTAGACCATTCCTGAAACTGCCCCAAATACCTGGGATTCCACCTCTCAGCACAGTGAGTTCTGTCTGGATGGGCAGGTGTCGACCCCTTCCCTAATCCCAGAGCCACACTAAGAACCAAGCTCTAGCCAGGCTAGTGGTGGTGCACACCTGGAATCCTAGTATTTAAGAGGCTGAGATAGGAGGATTGCAGGTTCGAGGTTAGCCTGGGCAATTTAGCCAGATGCTGTCTCAAAATGAAAAAGAAAAAGGGTCAGGGGAGTGCTCAGTGGTAGAGTGTCCATGGGTTCAATCCCCAAAACCACAAAAAATTTTTAAAAATGGGGGTGTGGGGGAAGAGAGAGATTGACGGAAGCTCTCTTTACCTAGCAAGTGGATTTCTGCCCTGGTGTCCTGGGCTTCTGTCTCTGTGTCCATTGTCTGCTACACTGGGAAGTTAGAATTCACCTGCACACGCCACGGGTGGGCTCCAGTAGAATTTTTCCGGGCCTTTCTGCTGGCACTTAGCATGCCTGTCTTACCCCTCACGTCACACTCCGAACACACAAGCTCACTTACCTCACTAACGGCCCAGCACCCCACAAGCCCACATCGTCAAAAGCTTGGCCTAAGCTCTTCCCGGTTCCTTGCATGGCCTCCAGGGCTCATCTTCTTTGCTAATCCCTCCTTCCCCATGAGCTGCCCCGCCAGGGTCCACAGACTCACCCGGCAGCACCCCAGCAACCTGCAGCCAGAGGTTGGGCAGCTGTAGCTTGTCTAGCCCTGGATGGACTGGTTCCTGATAGTGGTATTTTTCTTCTAAGGGTGGCCCCCTGCACCAGCAGCACAGGAATCCTCTGGGACCTGGCTAGAAATGCAGAGTCCCAGGCCCTGCCCTGGCCCATTTGCATTTCAAAGGTTCTTGGGCAATTAAGAGATACATTTACTTTGCTCCTTTCATAGTAACCAGGATGGAACCCAGGACCTCACGCTTGCTAGCAAGAGCTTTACCACTAAGCTGTGTCTGCAGCCCTTTTTAAAATTTTATGTGGAGATGGTCTGGCTAAGTAGCCAAGACTGGCCTTGAACTTATGATCCTTCTGCCACAGCCTCATAAGTCCCTTAGACTACAGGCATGCACCAACCTTTAAGAAGCTCTGCTGTGGACTTTCCAAGGAGGTCAACGGGATGCTCCTGATTAACAAGCACTGTCTCCCCTTCTTTCCTTCCCTTTCCTGGAATTGGTTCCAGCCTCTCTCAGAAGCCACTCCAGAGTCACAGAGGCCCCCCCGTGAGGTGGAGGATGGCTGTGTCTGGAAACAGACTAGCCTTTCCATACAGAATGGACCTCCTGGCTATTCAGAGCCTCAAGATGGTGGTTACCAGAAGTCTGGGCTGAAGACTTCCCAAAGAAAGGGGATGTCTAGTTCCTGGAGGTGGAAAGGTTGGTAGGACACAGCTGATGGATCCCTGAGTCTCACAAGCTCTTCCACGCTGGCAGCCACCACCCCAAACCAGAAGGAAGCCTCAGCCAAGCTTGGGAGCACAGTGCATTACTGGGCAGACAGCCCACTGCCTTCTGGGGAGCTGAGCGCCCCCCCCCACAGCTCCCCTTACCTTCAGATAGAGCTTTATCGTCTTTCCCAAGGCCTTGTACCTAAGACTGTGACAGGCGGAACTGGGATATAGGGACAAGATGGTAAGCAGGGAGAAGCCAGCTTTTTCTTTTTTTGGTACTGGGGATTGAACCCAGGGGTATTCTACCTCTGAGCTATACCCAAGACCTTTTAATTTTTTTATTTTCAAAAAAGGTCTCTTTAGGTTGCTCAGGCTAATCTCAAACCTGTGAACCTCTTGTCTCAGTCTCCCAAGGACTACTGGGATTACAGGTGTGTGCAACCACACCTGGCCCAAGTTTGGAAAACATGGAAGGAGCAAGATTTGGACTCCAGTCCCCGGAGCGTAAGTCCACATCACCACTAGCGTCTCCACTACACGGCCCCTGAGGGCCCTTTCCCTCCACAACCCTCTCCTCCTTTCACACAGTGACCCCTGTCTAAGGCCTGAGAAAGGCACGCCCCCCAAGACACACAGGGTCCCCAGACATTCAAAACTCAGCGGGTAGAACCCAAATCTCAGAGGGTGGCCTCTGTGTGCACCTGGCATCCCTGTACTTGGGAGGCTGAGATAGAAGGATTGTGGATTGAGGCCAGCCTCAGCAACTTAGCAAGACCCTTAGAGCAACTTCGTGAGACACTGTTTCAAAATTAAAACAAATAAGCAAATAAATAAATAAGGCAAGGGGTGTAGCTTGGAGGTAGAATACCCCTGGCTTCAATGCCCAGGACAGACAGACAATTATATATATGATTAAAAAGTAAAAGATAGCTGGGTGTGGTGGCACACACTTGTAATCCCAGTACTTGGGAGGCTGAGACTAGAGGATCTGGGTTTGCGGTCAACCTCAACTATTCAGTGAGGCTCTCCACAACTTAGTGAGACCCTGTTTTAAAATAAAGAATAAAAAATAGGACTGGAGGTGTAGCTCGGAGGTAGAATGCCCCTGGGTTCAATTCCCAGTAACGCAAAAAAAAAGTAAAAAATAAAAAGGGCTGGGGGTATAACTCAGTGGTAGAATTCCCCTGGGTTCAGCCCCTAGTACCAATGAATAAATAAATAGGACTGGGTGTGTAGCTCAGTGGTAGAATGCCCCTGGATCCAATCCCCAGTACTCTCCCCCCCCCCAAATAAATTAGTTAACAAATTAATGAAATGTCAAAAAGCATTTTAGAAACATGCAGGGAAGGCCAACTAAGTGCACATCTGCAAGCAGAAGCAATTCTTACCATCTGGGACCAGCTAATCCTCCCTGGGGACTGCTCCCTCACAGGACAGACGGAGGCCTGGCTCCGGCCAGCTTCCTCTGGACAGCACCCAGTGTGACCGGCAGCCCCAGGGCCAGCGCTTGGGGCAGCCGGGGGAGGTGCCTGTGGCTTTGCACATTGCCGTTCTTTCACAAAGAACCCACGACATTGCACAGCGCCTTCCCAATCTGCTCCAGCGCCTGTTGGGAAATCAACTCATTCTGGGCTTTCCAGATGCAAAGTTTCTGGAGGACTTCACTTTTTTTTTTTTTTTTTCTACTCTCCTTTTTCCCTTTCTCAGCTAAAAAAAAAAAAGCTGGCTGAGGTCAGAACGCACAATGGCCAAGCCTGTGCCACTGACCAGATGCTTCCCACCCCAGGCCTATCCACAAGGGCGGCTTTGTCTGATAATTTTTAGGAGGGACTCCCTGGGCCTGCCCCAGCCCTGCTGGGGATGCTTCTGCCAACTTCTTCCCGACCTTAAGTCACACACAGCTCTGGCCCTGGCCCCAGCTGCATGAACCCAAGGTCAGATAAAAAGCCCCCACAAAAAAAATAGAGGGCCAGGCCTCAAATCCCAGTACTTGGAAGGCTGAGACAGGAAGATTGTAGGTTTGAGGCCAGTCTTGGCAATTTAGTAAGACCCTCAGCAACTTAGCAACCCTATTTGAAAATAAAGAATAAAAGAAGCTGACGGATGTAGCTGGGAGGTTGAACACCCTTGGGTTCAATTCCCAGAAATACTCCCCCCCCCAAAAAAAGAATGGAGATGTGGCCCAGAGAACCATTGTTTGAGACCTGTCTGGGGCTAGAAATCTGATGTCCCAGGAGGAAAGATGGGGGGTGTCTGACTTGGCCTTCACGTCGTTCTATCACCCCAAACCTAGACATGTAGCGGAAAAAAGAGGGGAAACCTCTGTGTGACTCATCTAACACAGGCCTGAGGACCCCAAACGTGTTAGTTACAAGTGAAGAAAAGACTGTTGAGGCCGGGTGTGGTGGCGCACGCTTGTAATCCCAGCATTCAGGAGGCTGAGACTGGAGGATCCAGGTTCGTGGCCAGCCTCAGCTACCTAGAGTGAGACACTCCACAACTTAGTGAGACTCGGTTTCAAAATAAAAAATAAAAAATAGGGCTGGGGGTATAGCTCGGAGATAGAATGCCCCTGAGTTCAATCCCCAGTACCTCAAAAAAAAAAAAGAAAAGAAAAGACTGTTGAGCCCAGAGAGCAACACCAGGCCCACCAACCAAAAGACTTCTTGCAGGAACTTGGGGGAATCTCTCATATTCTACTTAGAAGACTTGTGGAGCAGCTCAAGATTCAGCACTGAAAATTCCAGATATTTCTGTATTTGCTTCCAGAAGCAAACCTCTGGGATTTTAGGAACTAATTCTTTATATTGAACCAAGTATGGTTTTATGGAAAGATTGCGGTCCTGAGGCCTCAGTGGTTTCTCGTAAGAGATTACTTCTGCCAGACGCAATGGCACGTGTCTGTAATTCCAGTACTTGGGAGGCTGAGAGAAGAGGATTGGAGAAGAGGATTGCAGGTTCGAGGCCAGCCTCATCAATTTAGTAAGACACTCAACAACTCAGCGAGACCATGTTTCAAAATAATTTTTTTAAAAAGGGGCTGGGGGTGTAGCTCAGAGGTAGAATGCCTAGTACAAAACAAAACCAGCAACCCCAGGCTAGGCCTGGTGGTGCACACACCTGTAATCCCAGGACTTGGGATGCTGAGACAGGAAGATTTCAGGCTCTAGGCCAACACAGGATAACTTAGCAAGACTCTGCTTGGAAATAACAAAGAAAATAAAGCTTGGAGGTATAGCTCAGAGGTAGAACATCGGTGGGTTCAATCCCTGGTATCACACAAACACACACACACACACACACACACACACACACATATATTTATATATCTCACTTCTCACAAGCATCTGAATGAACCATTACTTAGGAAGCAGTTTCAGCAGCAGCTCCTTGGCTGGGGGCTAAGGAATCAGTCTATCATGTCGGGATGGAGGCAGACCCGGGCTGCACTGTTGTTTTATTGCTCACAAACTGAGTCCTTGGGCAAGGGCTCTAGGCTTCCATGCCTTCAAGCATCAAGTGCAGATGACCACAGTATGTTTCTCAAAAGGTTGTTGCCAGGATCAAAGAGGGAAAATCGTTGCCAGCATTTGGCCCAGTGTAAGGCTAAATAAAAGCTCCTGTTGTTGTTGGTACCATCGGCAGTGCTGAAAGGGGACAGGCTGCAGTTCCCCTGAGCCCAAGAGAAAGACTAGCCTAAACAAGGAAAAGCTAACAACTGTGTGTGTGTGTGTGTGTGTGTGTGTGTGTGTGTGTGTGTGTTTTACTGGGGATTGATCCCAGGGGCATTCTGCCTCTGAGATATACCCCTCAGCTCTTTTTATTTCTTATTTTGAAACAGGATCTCACTAAATTCCTGAGGGCCTCTCTAACTCCCTAAGTTCCTGAGGCTGGAAGACTGTAGGTTCAAGGACAGCCTCAGCAACTTAGTGAGACTCTCAGCAACCTCAGGAGACCCTGTTTCGAAACAAAAATAAAAATAAAAAGGACTGGGGGTCTAGCTCAGAAGGGGAAGGCCCTTGGGTTCAATCTCCAGTACCAAACAAACAAAAAACCAGAGAGCTAATATGTCCTTAGCTGGACCAGCAGCACACACCAGTCCTTTAGACAATTTATTCTTTAGGAACCCCAATGTTAATCTCTCAGGACTGAAAGACTCACAAATACCCTGTCCAGGCCAATCCAGAACTATCTTGCGTTTTGTCTTGTTACTGGTCCTCTCCCATTAGAGTTGGCTATGAAAAGTACACTAATGATCTCTCCGTGTGGCCTCTGTAAAGAGGAGGGGTTCCACTTTGGGGGCCACATGTACAAATCCACGAGAGACAGCAAGAGACTCAGGATCCCAACGCAAGACTGGCAGCCATCATTTCCACTGAATCCAATCTTTCTGAGTCTAGTGGTATCAGATAAGACCAAACCTCTTGCTGGATTCTCCTTTGTTTCAGTTGAGTTGTAAACTCTCAGCCCAAACAGGCCATATCCACCGATGGCCTCGTCCTCCTGAGAATGATGTTGTCATCAAATGATAATTAACAAGAAAGAACATCTGGGCACAGCGATGATTCACTTCTTCTAAATGCTTCATAGTCATGAAGAGAAAAATAACTTGGCAGCCTGTGCAGTCTCCAGGGTCAGGGGTCTCAGGGGCCCGGTCTCCCCCATCTGTGGTCCCTTGGCTACAAGCTCAATCAAGCAAGTAACGGTTACTAATGGTCCTGCCCAGGGTACCATAGTAAGACCTGACTTCTACGACGTGGAAGATAAGTCACACACCAAAGTGAAAAAAAAAAAAAGACCGTCAAGGCAGACTGTCACCGTGCCAAAGGATAGGTCGGGAGACAATAAGGGCTTTGAGAAGCCAGAGGAGGGCGGGGTCATTACTGGCAGGAAAGATCAAGGGAGGCTTGTCAGAAGATAAAGAATCCGCCTCATAGCGGGGATGAAAAGGAAGGGCCTGACCCCAGTGCCAGGGGATGTGATGTAAGAGGCGAGAACAAGGCTTGGTCACTTGGAAGGAAAGTAGATTCCAGAAGGAATGAGAGAAGCGAGAACCAGGAGCCCAGAAAGCCGGCCGTGGGGGGAACCAGCTGAGTGGGCACTGGGGGTCCATCTGGCCTTTGGCACTTGGAGTCAGTGGCATTTGCAGAGACGGTGGCAAAACCCTATAGGTCTATTCTGAGTTTATAAGGAAAGAAAGAAGAGAGTTGAACTTGAAACCTGTTGTCACCGAGGCAGGGGAGAAGAAATTCTCCTTTGATGCTCCTTGGGCCAGTACCCCCTCGTGTGCCTTTTGACGCTGCATGCAGCACCCCCGACCCTTCTCCAAGAACTAGGTCTTCATGCGGTCCCCTCTCACCTGGCCCCATGCCCAACACTCAGGACCACAGGGGGAAGGAGTGGATATGAGTTCTGAGAATGAGTCACAGAAACCAAACCCAGAGAGGAGAGGATTGCAGCAAGAAACAATAGTTACGTGTCCAAGAAAATGCTCACTGATACCGAGAGGGTGCGTCCCCTGTTTATCTTGGAAAGAAGACTAGAGATGAGAGACAGCTGGCCTGGAAACTGATGAGACACACCAGGAGCCAGAGGGCAGGCACACAGCGAAGCAAAATAGCAAGATCAGAGGCCATTAGAAGAGAGGGCAAGAAAGGAGCCGGGGCTGGCGCGGTGGTGCATGCTGGTAATCCCAGCACTTGGGAGGCTGAGATAGGAGGACTGTGGGTTCAAGGCCAGTCAAAGCAACTTAGTGAGACTGTCAGCAAACTAGCAAGACCCTGTTTCAAAACAAAAATTAAAAATTAAAAAAATAAAAAAGGGTTGGGGTATAGCTTGAGGGTAGAACACCCCTGAGTTAATTCCCTAGTAACCCCCCAAAAAAGAGAGAGAGAGAGAAAGAAAAAAAAAAGAAAGAAAGAGGACAGGGCCACAGGAGTGGCTGCTCCAGGCCCACGGGCAGGCTAAGCAGTTTCTTGTGCACAGCATGGTAGGCTCCAAGGCCCCTTTTAAAGTTTCTTCAGAAATGGTGCTCAATTTAAAAGGCCCCTAACAGCCCGATTCTACGTGATTCCCTAGCTCACTGTCTCCCAAAGCCTCAGCCATCCACGGCCGGCTGCCACACCTTGCCCTTCACTATGCAGTAGTAGCCCCGTGATTTATTCAAATCTTTCTTCCGTGCTGGGGATGGAAATTTATTCAAATCTTTTTTCCTCTGCAGGACCTCGTGCAGGTTAAGCACATGCCCTACCACTGAGCCACATCCCCAGCCTACTGGATGATTTTTTATCAACTGACTTACATCCAACATACATCCAACCTGGCCCTCGGTAATAATATCTGTGAAATCATGCATCTGGATTTGGTTGCTTTATTTATTTTTTCTATTACGCACTTAATAAGATATAATGTAAGTGCAGTGAGCTCAGCATATTCTAAAATGATCTCATGTACCTCAGTTATTAACTCAGCGCACTCTGAGAAACTCTGTCTCGGACTGTGCATAAAAGCATGAAGTGGTATCCACGCGAGCTTCCAGGGCTCCTTTTGAAATCCCAGAAACTGAACTTGAATCCCCCACACACCACACAGCCAGGATGGCAGGAACACGGTCCCTGGTCCTGGTGTGTATGTCTGAATCACTACTGGGACAAAGATAAAGGGGACAGTAGAGGGAAATACAGAAGACTCCCACGGTAAGGAACAAGGGCCGGGCTGTAGCTCAGGGGTATGTGCACGGTCCTGGGTTCAATCCCCAGTACCACAAAATGAATGAATGAATAAACAAATAGGTAAATGAATGGATGAATAAATGAATGAATAAATAAATAATAAAAATGTTGCCCCACTGGGGTGCCCGGCATCTGATAGCCACCCTTGGGACAACACGCCTTTCAACTTGCTATCATGCTATCAAACTAGCAATAAGAAAAAAAGTCAGAAGAATCTCATCCAAATTTTTTTTTGTGGTACTGGGGATTGAACTCAGGGGTATTCTACCTCCGAGCTACACCCCCAGCCCTATTATTAACCGGGTCTCACTAAGTTGCAGAATGCCTCACTAGGTAGCTGAGGCTAACCTCGAACCCGGATCCTCCAGTCTCAGCCTCCCAAATGCTGGGATTGCAAGCATGCACCACCACGCCCAGCTTCATCCAATTTTTACATCCAATTTTTAAAAACAATAAAAAGCTAGACATCCAGTGGTATACCCTTGTAATCGCAGTACTTGGGAGGCTAAAACAGGAGAATCACAGGTCCAAGGCTAGTGTCAACAACTTAGTGAGACCCGTTTACAAAATAAAATAGAGTTGGGGAGGGGTGTAACTTGGAGATAGAACTACCTTAGGTTCAATCCTCAGTACTAAAAAAAAAAAAAAAAAAAAAAAAAAAAAAAAAAAAAAAAGGAAGTATGAATATTACCAGATTGCTAATTTGTTTTTATTTATGTTAAAGCTATTATATTATAAAGCATAAAGTTATTCAATTCAGCACAAGTGGTCTTTAATTTACTTATTTAAAACTTTAGAACCTAGCAGAGTGCAGTGACATACATGTTTAATCCCAATGCTTAGGAGGCTGAGACAGGAGGATTGTTGGAGGCCAGCCTCAGCAACTTAGCAAGACTCTCAGCAACTTAGTAAGAACCTGTTTCAAAATAAAAAAAATAAAATGGGACTGGGGGTATAGGTCATAGGTAGAATGCCCTGGGATTTAATTCCCAGTATGACCAACAAAACAAAACACACAATTCAAAACAGAGCAGGGAGGGACCATTACATCAATGGAGTGAGTGGAGAAAAACTTACAAAGCAGTGACCAGTGAAAAGGGGAAACAGCTCTTGGCACCCTCGCCATCTCCATCCCTGATTTGAGACACTTGTCAAGCCTTCGCAACACAACCTGGATCAACCTGAACCCCTGAACCCAGCAGCCACCGCCCTGGCACAGATGCGGTCCTAGGGCCACCCGGCCTTCTCCGTCACCCATTTACACACAACAGTTCCCAGGAAACAAGTGAGCTGGCGCTGGGGGATGCCAGGGGCTTGGGTGGGCGATCACAGCTGTGAGCCACGTGGTTCCCACGGTCAGGCCAGGACAGTGCTCGGGCAGGAGAGAAGTGTGCACCGTGGAACTCACTAAGAGTGAAGGGGAGTCGACCTCCCCCCAGGTGGACGTAGAGCCAGGGCCAGCATGAGTCCATGCGTCTGTCTGTTGGTGTGCGCCACGTCTCCGTGGAAAAAGGGGGGAAACACATAGAATCAGGGTGAGGAAACACTATCTTGAAGCCTCAAAGGAAAGACCCATGTCAGGAAATAATTCAGAAGAACCTCAAAAACCGGAGGGACGCAAGAAGTTGTGACCTCTTTGAAGAAGGAACTGAAAATCAGAATGGAAAAGCCCAGCCAAAATAAAAAGGGGGATATGGAGGAGAAATGGATGAGGTGAAGATTCCATGAAAACCACTCTTTAAATCCACATTAGGAATGCAAATCAAAACTACACTGAGATTGCACCTCACTCCAGTTAGATGGGCAATCACGAAGTAAACAAGAGTGAACGCTGGCAAGGTTAGTAAATGCTGGTGGGACTGCAAAGTAGGACAACCACTGAGGAGACCAGCATGGAGCTTCCTCAAAAGACTAGAAATGAACCACCATATGACTCAGCAATACCACCTCTCAGTATCTTTGCAAAAGAATTAAAGTCAGAGCCAGGCACGGCTGTAATCCTAGTACTGGGGAGGCTGAGACAGGAAGAGTACAGGTTCGAGGCCAGCTTCTGCAACTTAGCAACACCCTCAGCAACCTAACAAGATCCTGCTTCCAAAAAAAAATAGGGCTGGGGGATATAGCTCAGAGGTAGAGCACCCCAGGGTTCAATCCTCAGTGCCAAAAATAAATAAAGTCATATACATACACATATATCCATGTTTATAGCAGCACAATTTACAATAGCCAAATTATGGAACCAACCTAGGTGTCCATCAACAGATGAATGGATTATGAAAATCTGGTATACACACATAATGGAGATTTACTCAGCTATAAAGAACAAAATAATGTCATTTGCAGGAAAATGGATGGGACTAGATTATATTAGGCTAAGTGAGATCAGCCTACCTAAGAAAGTCAACAGTCCTATGTTTTCTCTCCTATGTGGAAGCTAGAACAAAACTAGGAAGCAAAAGGGACTTGTGTTAATTGAGGAGAAAAACCAGTAGTGTAATGGAAAGGGCTTGTGGAAGAGAGACGGGGAGGGGAATAAGGAGGACTAAGGAGAAAGGAAACGGTTATGCCCTGGATGAAGGTGTCACTAAGAATCTCACTAACATGGACAGGGAGGGAGGAAGGAAAGAGGGAGGAGGGATCGGGTGGGATCCAGAGGGAAATTCACCAAGTGTGTGCATGTATGTTTGTATCACTGTGACCCTCATTATGTTGTATAATTACAGTGCATTAATAAATATATAGAACAACAATAAATCCCCGTTAGTAGTTGTGGATAAGTAAGAGTGTGAAAAACGAAATTTGGGGCTGAGGGGAAGAGCTGAGCAGTGGGGTGCTCACCTCGTATACACAAAGTCCTGGCTTTGATCCCCAGAACAAAAAGAAAAAAGAGGAAATTAGTGATTTGCAGGGCAAATGTTAAAAGTCCCCCCCACCCCGAATTGCAAAGAATGAAAGCAAAGAAATAAATGGTCAATAGATCAATAGATATTTAAGAAGCAGTCCATTAGAAAAGCCCCCCTCCCCCCAAAATAGGCTAAAATGAATAATCACTAGCAAAGACAATAAATGACAAAATGCCATGCACACAAACAAGCAAAGAGAAAAGATGGCGTGGGAGACCAGGTGTTCCTCAGAATTCTCCTGGACCCTCCCAAGAGCTCGAGGGCACTTCCCGCCAGAATAAAAGCCCCAGGAGACAGGGACCTTGTTTGGCTCCCTGTTGAGGTGCAACATCCACATCAGGGCCCGGTACTGTCCCTTACTAACTGTTAGAAAGTCTCAAAGTCAACGTCAAATCTCCCCGAGGCCCAGCCTGCGCGGTGAAGTTCTTCTTTTGTGTGTTGCTGAGAGTGATCAATAAATATTTGTTGAATATTTTTTTTTTTTGTACTGGGGATTGAACTCAGGGGAATTCTACTTCTGAGCTACATCCCCAGCCCTATTTTATCTTTTTATTGTGAGACAGGGTCTTGCTAAATTGTTGAAGGTCTCCTTAAATTGCTGATGCTAACCTCAAACCTACAATCCTCCGGTCTCAGCCTCCCAAGTACTGGGATTACAGGCATGTGTCACCGTGCCTGGCTTACTTATTCTGTTTAATGGAATGACTGTCCAACTCTAAAGTAAAAAATAAAGCCAATTAAGGTCATATATATGTACACACACACACATACACGAAACAAATTGAGCTCTAAATAGGAGTTTCTCTCCAAAAAGTTTGTGAACCGAGACATACACATCCATCAAGATGTATTAATATTTCTTGTATCAAGAAACAGGAAGGCAGCCATGTGTGGTAACACACGCCTATAATCCCAGTACTTGGGAGGCTGAGACAGGATCACAGGTTCGAGGTCAGTTGCAGCAACTTAGCAAGACATTGCTTCAAAATAGGGCTGGGGGTGTAGCTTACAGGTAGAATGGCCCTGGGTTCAATCCCCAGTACCACCACCACCCTCCAAAAAAAATTAACAAAAAGAAAAAAGAAACAGGAAGGTACTCTTGGGCATGCAAAGGAACATATCACCCACTTGGCCTCAAGGCACTGAGCGATAAATCAACAGTAGGGGAAGACGAGATGAGTCGTTTCTTAGTGTAGATCAACTCCCATCTTAGCAATCCCGTTACTGCCTGCTGCTCCTGCATTCTCCAGCTGTGGAGGAGAAGGGAGGTGCCCGTGTACTCCAACCCCGCTTCTCTTGGTCCCATCCATCCCAGAACCAGATCCATGTTTTTCCTGCACCATCGTTCAAGGCTAGTGCTGAAGCCGAAGGTCAGGGGTGAGGGGCCACGACCCTGCCCTTCTGTCCAGGCCAGGGCGACCACAGGGGACCGTTCCAGTCTTGGGGATATTGTACATGAAGAATCCACCAAGCCTTCATTCCCACCTCCGCCAAAGCAGAGCTACGTATGGAAAGGACCACATCGGCCACTTTCATGGCCAAGAATGTATGTAATGACGTCTACCTGTTTAAAACTCATACTGGATGGACCGAGCCTTTTT
The DNA here is from genome assembly GCA_004027655.1 of Graphiurus murinus. NCBI lineage: Eukaryota > Metazoa > Chordata > Mammalia > Rodentia > Gliridae > Graphiurus > Graphiurus murinus. Next base: position 1,314 of record PVLC010034955.1, on the reverse strand, counting down.
CTTTTTTTCTCCCCTTTCTTCTTCTATAATCAGGAAAGACTAATAAGCCACCCAATGGCCAATACTTTGTGTCATCAAATCTTTCCTCTAAGAATCAGGCCTACTTTAGAAAACAGACATGCGGTATGATTTCAACTATGAGGAATAATGCTCTCCTCAAAGTACTTAGGAAAGACACAGAAATATCAACTAAGGTTATCTTTGTATTGTGGACTTCCTCTGTTTTTAATCATATTTATTTTCTGACATTTAAATTCTTTTATTTGATAATTTTTTAAATAAAATTTTTATTTTTTCAATTTTTAAAGTGTGTTCTTAGAATTTTTTAAATTTATTTTTGATTGGTGCATTATAATCATACATCTTTGTTAGGTACAAACTGGTAAAGGCATACATGCACTAGAATTATTTTTACAATCAAGTAATCCCCACCTCCCCAAATCAGCATATATGATTCTAAGAATATATGATCCTAACCATGTAGAAAAATACACACAGCAAAAGAAAGGGAAGAAAAGAATCCTTACTTGCCCCGTGCTTTCTGTTTGTGGTGCTGGGGATTGAACCCAGGGACACTCTATCACGGAGCTACATCTCCAGATCTTCTGTTTATTTTTTGAGACAGGGTCTGGTCTAAGTTACACAGGCAGGCTTCCAACTTGCAATCCTCCTGCCTCAGCCTCTGGAGTAGCTGGGAATACAGGTATGTGTCACCATACCTAGCACCCCATTTTCTTCTTACTACGCTTTTCTGTGTTTTCCAAATTTTCTATAATAAGCATATTAACTTTAATGCATTTTTAAATCCCTAGCTTATTTTCTATTATGAGCTCATGCATGAATATAGCTTTATTAAAATATTTAAGTATTGCTCATAAAATCCCCCTTGACAGTCTCTGAAATGACCATGATTTATCAGCTTGGGGTTCACTGAATTATCTTCCAAGTGGCAGGAAAATGGGGGAGGGGAGCTTTATCTTTAAGAAAACAAAGACAAAATGGTTGGTGAGAAAGAAATTTCCCACTCAATGCAAGGCTGACTTGGGAGGGGAACTTAGAGACGGCTTGATTTCATCTTGCCGTTTTAAAGATGAGGAAACTGAGACCCAGAAACAGGGATTGGACACCGAGTCTCCCCAGTTCAAACTCAGGGTCCCCTCCTTCCTACCTTCTGGTTGCCCTAAACCTGGGGGGGTGGGGGGTCACTATGGTGGCTAGAGGACCAGCTTGTGGTCAGAGAGCACAGCAGAAGCCAAAGCCCACTACAGGGCTGCTCCCGGGCTGCCTCAAGCCCCGGCCCTCTGCTCAGCCACC
>PVLC010034954.1:0-16594 GCA_004027655.1 Graphiurus murinus | reverse complement strand
CGGTACTGGGGATTGAACTCAGAGGCGTTCTACCTTCGAGCTACACCCCCAGCCCTATTTTTTACTCTTTATTTTGAAACCGGGTCTCACTAAGTTGCGGAGTGCCTCACTAGGTAGCTGAGGCTGGCCGCGAACCCGGATCCTCCGGTCTCAGCCTCCCGAATGCTGGGATTACAAGCGTGCGCCACCACGCCCGGCTAACATGGTTTACTTTAATATGCTCTTGTTTCTATATTATTTATATTTGTATTAGTACATTGCAATTATACATTGTAGTGAGGTTCAGGTGATATAAACACACATGTGCATAGCTATTGGTATACATACTTCCATATTCAACCCAACTATTCCTTCCTCCCTTCCTACAGATACTAGCTAAACTGGTATATTGCCAAAGCATTAGTTGAACTATTTACTTCCTCATTCCTCTTTTTTCCTCTTCCCATATCCCTCTTCCAGTCCCCTTTCACAGTTCTACTGGTTTCTCTCCACATTTATCCAAAGTCCTTTGTGTTTCCTATTTTTTCTCTAGCTTTCACATATGAGAGAGAACACACAACCCTTGACTTTCTGAGCCTGGTTGATAATAATTAACATAATATTCCCTAGTCCCATTCATTTTCCTGAAAATGACATAATTTTATTCTTCATGCTGAATAGAATTCCATTGTGTGTATGTACCACATTTTTTTATGCATTCATCTGTTTACAAACATCAGGTTTTCATAATTTGGCTATTGCTAATTCTGCTGCTACTGATATGTGTATGCATGCATTGCTATAGTATTCTAACTTTAATTATTTTCAGAGTGATATAGCCAATTCATATCATGGCTTCTATATCTTTTACATGAAATCAAGCATGTGATTTATCATTTGTTCTAATTTTTCATATTGAATCTTTAATTAAATACCTCTATCACACCCTTCTACAAGATGCATTAATCATACATTCTGTCCAAAACTAATGCTATTTCTTATTTTTATTATCCTTTGCAGAATCAACCTGTCAATAGTGAGGTAAGCTATTTGTTTAGGGAATCAAGGTTTTCTCTTCCCCTACCTCTCTCTATTTTACAGTTATCCATAATGAATATTGAATGCTTGCTTCATTTTTATATTTATTTTTATCTTCAAATGTCTCCAATTCTCAGGTACCTGGAATACTTTCTTAATTCTGTTTTGATGAAATTCATGTCTTCTTCGGACATTTTGATAAGCATTGAGTTAATATATAGGCCTCATGAAGAGGGTAGAGATTGGTAGTGATACCTTCATATATAAACAGAGTATATAGATTGTTTCCTTCTTCTCTGCACTTTTTCCCTCTCCCCACTTCCCTCCACCAATCCCATTCCACTATTCTATTGATCTCTTTCCTAATTCTGGCATCCCTTTTGTTTCCTATTTTCTCTCTAGCTTCCAAATATGAAAGAAAACATAAGATGCTTATCTTTCTGAGACTGACTGATTTCACTTCACATAATATTCTTTAGTTCCATCCATTTTCATGCAAATGACATTATTTTATCTAAGAAATCTGCTAGTTTATCAAATTAAATGTAGCACTTGTGTTGAAATGCAAAAATGTTTATTTTTTGTTGTGTCTATCTTTTTATCACATATTAATTGGATACCATGTAATTTTAATACATGTATACATTACTTGGTATGTTTATAATTTTTATACCTTTTAATTTCTTCAAGGAAATCTCTGAAGAAAGTAAGTTTGCCAGGTTTTCTCAGGTAGGTGTCATCCATTTATTCTTAAAACAAAAGCAAATTTCTTTGAGAATTTAACTTTTGTTTATAAAACTATTTTCCACTTGAATTGATCAATCCTTCCTTCCATTAAAGAGCTGCTTTAAATTTAATTTGTACCTAAATGCCTCTTTCCAAACCACTTTTACTTTACTTTTCATGACCTATGTAGAATAGTCACCATTATGGGATATTCTTTAACTGTAAATAGTATTTCACATGTGTTGCATTTTTCCATAATTTTGTGACTTAATTGTCAAATAAAAGAGTACTAGATTTTAACTCAAGACCATTATTTTAAAGACTTGATAGATAATCCAACTTTGAATGAATTTTAACAAAATTTATTTTTCTACAACCTACTCCAGTAGAATTGAGAAATGTAAGAAGCACTCCACAGGATGTACTGTAGAGTTAAAATAAGAAGCAAGTATTAAGATCAAGAAACCTCAGAACTGTGCATAAAACAAAATGAAATACAAAGACAACAAAACTGAATAGAACCAATTTTAAAATATTTGAAGTGTACAATTTGAGGTAGTGCAATGTGAAGTACACTTTCTTATAAATTTTCATTACTTATGCCATTTAATATTAATATTGCTTGTATCTTCTTTTCTATCTGTAAGGAATATATTGATGAACTGAGCAAGGTAAGAAACATCAATAAAACTTAAACTAAAAATAATTTCCCTTTCAAAAATATATTTCAAAAGATGTCCTTTATTGATTTTAGCAGAGAGAACTTCTGAGAAACAAACAAAGTAAAGAAATCAAGGTATCAGTTTTTCTTAAAATAGTGTGACAAAATTATATAACTTTAAAATAGAAAAATATACTTTTTGAAAAAAATTATCTATGACATTTATCCTTTCCTTTAACTTCTCAGTCACATATTTAAAATTGCTAGTAAAAATTCTAAAGAAGAGTGATTTTATTGACTTAACTATATACTTGCAGTATGAATCAATGAATGAATGAATGAAATTATGGCCCTGCCAATGGTGCTTATAACCATGGCTGAAGGAATGCTTAATTGAGGATTTTTTTTTTTTTTTTTTTTTTTTGCAGTACTGGGGATTGAACTCAGGGGCATTCTACCTCCGAGCTATACCCCCAGTCCTATTTTTTATTCTTTATTTTGAAACCGGGTCTCACTAAGTTGTGGAGTGCCTCACTAGGTAGCTGAGGCTGGCCGCGAACCCGGATCCTCCGGTCTCAGCCTCCCGAATGCTGGGATTACAAGGGTGCGCCACCACACCCTGCATCAAGGATGTTTTATAAAGCAATATATCTGACGAGTTTTTTACATGATCACAATTGATTTTTTTCTTTCTTAAAAACATGTTTTGACCTAGATTGTTTACCAGCTTTAAATAGAGTTAGTATTGAAACACCGCACAATGCTTAAAATTTATGAAATTAAAAATATATTTTCTTAGCTATATTTCATGCTGACTGATTATCTTTCCTTGGCAGGAAACTAGGGATGAGTCAACTGAGGTAAGTTCTTTTGTGTTAAAACCTTTGAATCCAATATGAAGAAAAAAAACAAGAAGGGTTTTCTTTAATTATGTTATCCAAAATAAGAAATAATTATCTTAAAAATATAATGAATATCTCTAATTCAAAAAAAATGATATAATATATCATATGTTGGGTAGAAATAGATAACTAAACCAAGAATAATATTTTTAATTTGAGTTCTATGGATAATGTCAATACCATTTTTACTATTGTGGTCAGGAAAACTGAGCACAACATAATAGTAAATAAAATTTATTTTCCTTAAATATTTATATACTACTGAACCAACGCTGTCCTTTGGTGCACTTTTATTTGCCATGTGATCTTTAAGATATCTGCCAAACAATTCAGGAGCCAAGTCAAAAAAGAAAGAAGAAAAAAAAAAAGGAGAATTACAATGGTTAAAGGAAAATGTTAACTTTTTTCATATTGATTTACCACAATGTGGAAGAATTCAAAATGGCTTTTCTTAAACTCTGCCAGGAAAATAAATCCTTCATTTAGCTCTGGCCAAAGTAGGCAAGCTTTTTTGTTTCCTTACTTCTTAGGTATTTTCTCATATTTTGATTCTCCTTGGCATCTATTTTATTTGGTAATTATTGATTTTGCATTTGATTATATGTAATGAAAAATGAAATGAATATTCTTTCTTTTCTAAGGAAAATGTTATGGCAAATGCTGAGGTAAGACACTTTCTAATGAACTCTACATTGATGTATTATATATAGTATATGCAGCATGCTTCATTTTTAAAAAGCTAGCTTCTCAAATTGAGCAAGATAAAAACTGAATATTTAACTTTCATTTTTTTCTTTTCTATATAATTTGATTGGTACATTGTACTTATACATCATAGTGAGATTTAATGTGATACAAAAATATATATTTCCCTCCTTGAACTTCTCAAAAAAAGGTATTATACCCCCCAAATGTACAATGTTATGCCAGGCAAAGTTAAAATTGAAGAAGGAATTTGAAAAATTTAAATGTTAATCAATGAAAACATCAATAATGTATTAAAATAAAGCATCAAAAGCAAAATATGCAAGAAAGTTTAAAATGAGACTCCAACAGAACCCTACCTCTTGCATTGCTGGACAAGACTTACTATTTCTACTATTAAAGGTATTTCTTAACACAATCTATTGCAGCAATTATGTAGGGTCAATGAGCTATCCTACCTACTCTGAAACATGGGAGAAACAAATCTGTCACCCTATTATATATAGTTAATCAATTTCTCCATAGATATAAAGTCAGTTGAGTACTAAAATCCTTCAAAATATATTCTTAGGAACCAAAATCATACCCACATGTAAATATAAACATACATAAATTTAGAAGAAAAAGAAATATATTCTGAAGTAGATATTTAAAAACCTCATTCAATTTTAGTTTCATCTTAAGATTTTTATATTTAATGATTCCATATTAGTTGTATCAAAATAACCTTGAGATTGCAAAAATTATGGGATATACACACAACAGAAGTCTACTCAGAAATATAGAATAAAATTATGTCATATGCAGGAAAATAGATGGACCTGGAGAACACTGTTAAGTGAGATTAGCCAGTCACAGAAAGTGAAGGGTCATGTTTTCCTTCATATGCTGAAGCTAGGGAATAAGGAGGATACAAGTGGGACTTTGGAATAATGGATGAGAAACCCCAGAGGAGCAAGAGAGGTGGACTAGGGGAGGCGCGAGGGAGAAGTGATTAAGAAAACACATCTAGGAATGTTAGGAATACCAATTGCAACCTCAATATCCTGTATGGGGAGGAGAGGCAGTGGGGAGGGAGCTGGGGGAAAGCTCACCAAGTGCTGTGTGCCTGTGTGCCACTATCACTCTGAGCTAGGTTATGTATACATATAAGACTATAATGCACAAATAAAAATATTTCAAAAATAGCTTGAGGATGAAATGGAAATAAACACTTAAGCTTGGGGTCTGGGTAATCCAGTTCAACATGACTTTTCTTTCAAGACTTCATTTTTATCTAAAAAAAGATATGTAAAATTTGCATTTTACACAATTATATCTGTTTATTTTAAGTTAAAAATATTGTTTTTAAGTTCCCTGGCAAGTTATTAAACTCTTCCCCACCAGTACTTTTCAAGAAAAATTCATATTCCTATGATGTGTAATTACAATGTACTAATAAAACTATACAAAACATTTTAAAAATTAACACTACAAGAAAATATATTACAGTGGCCTTGAATTCTTTCATTCAACTATTTCATTTCTCATATTCCCAGGGATAAGCAATCTCTATGAAGATAGGGAATTAAGTTTTGTTCAAATCCTATAATCCCCAGGGAGTCATAATACTTGTCTCTTTATCTTAGCAGAGAGAATTTAGCAGTAGTTCATCAAGTGAGATAAACTTGATGTTAATTCACAGTCTCAGTTAATTAGAATATTTAGTAAAACATAATAAAAGGTTTGCATATATTATCGTGTCTCAAAAGCAGTAATAAAGCAACTATTTGTCAAAAACAAATTTATAGATTTATTCCTGGGTTAACAATCTTATCTGGCCATATGTGAAGCCCTGTTTTTATTAGTATATTTGTTTTCCCTTTTTTTTGTTCTTCCCAGACTTTGGTATAACTCAATCATATGATTAAAAATTCCAACAATGGCTATACTTCTAAATCAATATTGTATATGTTTTATATTCTGTGTATAAATCAACAAATTCTAGGTTAATCTGATACTGGAATCTTCTAACTACTATTTACTCTTTGCTTGTTAGTCTAGAAGAAAAAATGATAACAGACAGAGGAGATGATGAGATCCTTTTTTACTTTGGGAAAAGATCTTAATCCAAGTTACAAAAATAAAACCAACTCAACCAAGAGGGGTTTCTGTTAACTCAGTAAAGAAGTTTACTCCCCATCCACCTCCAGCATTCTGAGTCACATTGTGGTGGAAGCAGTAAAAGTAAGACAGCAAGAATGCAATATCTGGCACAAATTATTAACCTTATCTCAGGAAACTGTGACTAAAATCAGTTTACTTGATTTACTTAGTAACAGTATCTAGTTGAATAGCATTCTTGCCTCAAATATTAATAAGTTATAGAAATAAAACTGTATGTTTTGGGGTGTTTTTGTTTGGTTTTTAAAGGAAGTTGTTTCCAAAATCACTGAGGGGAGATATATTTGTTAAATTTAACACTTATTACTGTTGCCCAGGATAAGTCAAAATTTACTTAATCTTTATATATATATATATTTTTTTTTTTTTTTTTTTTTCAGCAGAAGAACATTCCAAGTGAAGACATGCTCTACCAACTCATTGTGGTAAAAAATCATTAAAAGTTTATCAAAAGCAGAGATACCAAAGAATAAGTTAGAATTTCATGTTGATAATTGATTTCTCTTCATTAACTGCTAGACTTTAATCAATGGTAAATAGTCTGGTGAAGTCTAAATATTTGCTCATTAGTCTATAAAAATAAAATGAATAACTTTGTTATTCCAAGTATATAATTCATGCTTTCAGTTGAGTGTTTTTATTTTATAGTCACCTTTTGAATCTGAATAATGTACCATTAAGTTTGACTTGAATATTCACATTTTACCAACATATATTAGGTGGTTTCTTATTTATATTGTAAGTCTATAACTTAAATTCTAAAGTATCAGTGATATAAATAAATATTAAATGATGTAAATTCATTAATATAATTCATGGCAAATAATAATCTCTCAATAAATATTAGCTAGTTTTAGGAACATTTATTAACCTTGTTTATCTAATATTCTGATTTAATATGGACACAGTTAAATTTTTACAATCAGAAAGCAGAAAGCATTTTCCATTTTCTTGGTAATCATGGGGTGAGATCCACTGGAAATATTATTGCCTGATACTCATATTTATATCCAATTTTGTTGTAATTTCAAACTAAATAAAATTTAAAAGCATTTTTTCTAAAGTTTGTTTTTTTTGTTTGTTTGTTTTGTTTTGTTTGCAGTACTGGGGATTGAACTCAGGGGCATTCTACCTCCTAGCTACACCCCCAGCCCTATTTTTTATTCTTTATTTTGAAACCGGGTCTCACTAAGTTGCGGAGTGCCTCACTAGGTAGCTGAGGCTGGCTGCGAACCCGGATCCTCTGGTCTCAGCCTCCCAAATGCTGGGATTACAAGCGTGCGCCACCACTCCCGGCTTTTTCTAAAGTTTTAAAAAGAAATAACCAAAGCAGCCCTAGAAGCAGCTCTAAAGTAGGATATATAGTTCCTCATTATTTACTCCTGGGAAATGGAATTGTATGATTCATTATCTGAAAATTATGATGTTGGACTGAATTATATCCAAAAAATTGAGAATACATTTTCTTTTAAATAGGAGCAGCTTCAAAGACTGTTCAAATCCAACCAAGTCGAGCAGGTAGTATTTTACTTTTAAAATACAAAATCACATCCCACTGTAGATTTAAAATAAATTTTAAATTGAATCTACTTCTTAGCATGCTTTTATCTTTCTCCAGAAATTATTCATTCTACCTTGACCATTAATAATTCATAAATCATTTGTCTAATGTTCTGCATATTTCCAGTCAAAGCTCATTCTTTTTACTTATGCAGAGACTAAAGTTGTAGATGACAACCTTAATTAATAATCAGGGAGAAATTTACTTTGCATTCCATGTCAAATCCTCACACAGCCTCCCTGATGATATAGTATACTCAGGAATTTATCTTGGTGTTTAAGTGCTTGTTGAAGATTCAGTCTTTTTATTGGAGAAAACAATGTGGATGCTAGAGATGATATCAGGCATGTTAAGTGATAGAATTGCTTTTGTCAAACTTCTCACAATTTTCTCTTCACAAATTTTGATCCTTTGAAGTATGATTAAAGTTTTTCGTTTGGTTGCAACAAAAAAGGATTTTTCTCTTAGTTCCTACAAAATACTTTTTACTTACTAGGATCTTAGATTAAAGACTTAGTCCAATTTATTAAAATTGCATTTTTCACATTTTCTTCTATTATCAATGGATACAGAGAAAGTCAATAGGAAATTTAATTTGAACTCAAATTTCTACTCTAGTATCAGTTTTCAAGTTGTTTGTGTTTGAAATAAAGCCCGGATACATTTGAACATCAATGCATGAGTAGAATCCATCATCACCACTCTTAGAAATTAACTGAGTAATGTATTTTAGAACCTTAGCTATGTCATGGATAGGCTGTAACCTTCACACATCTTAGAACCACACTGGTCTTGCTCATAGTTTGTATGGTATTTTGTAGTTGTGTCCCCAGTACTTAATATGGGTTCTGAATGAATCTAGGTGACCTAGTAAGTGTTGGATTCAAATGAATAAAATCATTATACTAAAAGAACCATTTCTTTTTCTTTCCTTCCTTAGGAAGCTGTCCATGCCCAGGTAAGATTTTTATTAAATACAAAATCTTTTAATAATCATTCATATGTTACATTTTATAATGTGTGCTTTAAAAAAACAGAGGTATATTCCAAGAGAGTATTCTACCATCCAAATTTTGTATTTTTTATTTAAAATTTATGAAAGATAAAATTTAAATGGTAAGTTGTCATAAACAGAACATATAGCCCTTGAGAATTGATAGTTTAATATTTCTCCCCAGGGAATCAACCCTATATATCCTTTGTTTTTCCAAATGACACTGAGTTTAGCATTTAGGTGACAGTTAGGTAGCATTTAGAAAATAAAAGTATTTTTATGGTTTTTGGTGATACTAGATAGACTACATTTTATTCTAAATTTCATGGTGCATTGCAAAATGAATGTGTTGTAACAGAAAATGTGTAACTAACTTAGAACATATTTCCTTTTGTACAGGAACAATTTCCCAGAATGAATGTACCCAACCAAGTTCAAATGGTAATATTTCCATTAATATATTATGAAATAATAATAATATATTAAGTTTAAATATGTTTGCTTTTAAATAGACTTCCACTCTTGGAGAGGTTCTTTCTTTATAAGTAGTTTTTCTCACTCCCAATTTTCTAAAACAAATTACCTAATATGAGTGACAAGAACTAATTTTCACTATTCTTTGGAATGGGAACTTCTCTAGTTTGTTTTCTTAACTGATGTCATTACATTTATAATCACAAGCACTATAAAATTTAGCATCCAAGATTATATTAATTTATTTTAACATATTTTAATTTTATAGTCATATCCATAAATTTGCCTCATCCTCAAATTCAATTTGTATTTAAGAATCTCAGATTCAATTATAATTATACTCCCTTGAACTGGGTACATTGGAGATATACTAGCTCTCTGTCCAAATACCGATCCTTGGTTTTCTCATCTGTGAAGTGAGTTTGTCAGTAATACATAATAGATACCAATTCTTCTTCTGCCCTACCTATCACTGATTAAAAGGTGCTCCTGAGGCTTCTGATTTTATTTTTAAGATAATAACCAGTTACTAAGAAACATGTGTTGCCATACAATTCTGAATTCTATGAATAACTAAGCCAAGTTTGATCATCATGGACCCTTCTAACCAGTACTAAACCATTTAGTGAAATTTAAAATACCTTTGAGAATTTTCATGTGTCTCAGAAAAATTGATCCTAGACAATCAAATTGGCAAAATTAATGTCAGCTCCCAAGTCTCTAATACGAAAAATATTTAATTTCTATTGTCTTTGAAGTTTTATTCTGTCTTAAAAAACAAGTCTGGTTCTCCTTTTCTTTCCTGAACCACTAAAGTGACGAAATCAGGCACATGAGTTTGTACGTGTACAGGTATGAGCATATATACATCGACAGTCAGTTTTTCTTAATGAAACTAATGGGGTTGAGGGTGATAGAGTATTTGTCTAGCATGTGTAAGGAACTGACTTGATCTCCAGCACCAAAGAAAATTGATGAAATTAATTTTAGCTGTACCAATAACTAGTTCCACGTTAATATTTCTTAGTTGTTGACAAGTATTGAATTATTCAGTGCTATTTCTAACATTGCTGAAGAGAAAAAGAAAAATGAGAAGATAATTCTTTGTCCATACCTGGGTGAATATCACTTCAGGTCAACATTTAAATCAGAAAAATCCCAACGACATTCCTGTTGTCCAGATTTGACCTTTTATTATACTACTGTGCTGTTAGAAACAACTTGGCTTCTAGATCTTACTCCTGCCACCTAATTATGTGGCTTTTATATGTTGCTTGTTCTCTTTGATCTTTGGTTTCTCATTTATGGGAAAAAAACAAATGCATATCTATCAATTTCTTCCCCTTCCCTAACTCCTATACCCTGATGTGTGCAGTTCTTATGTGTGTCTTCACTTCTAAAGAACTGTGCCTTCAATTCAGTGTCTCTGGGCCAAAGATGAGTCAATTAATATATCTCATATATGACATGCTAATTTTTTTAAAAAAAATATGTTAAAGTGATGGAGTTTTCTATATGATCGGGGGGAGGGAAACCATTCCTGAAAATTAAAAATACTGAGGTTATCAAATAACTTTATGATAATGATTCTTCAACATGAATCACATTTTGCCTTCAATTCCTTCTGAAATTCTCCAATACTTTCAGTAGCCAAAGTAAAATCAAAATAAAAGCAATTAATTTACTTCATTTGAGGTCCAAAGAGTGCACTGGCTTCAACTTTCTATGTAATGCTTTAAAGCAAGAATGTGACAACTATACATGTAATTTTTCTTTTAAATGAGTATTTTTGGATAGCAAAAATTTAGACTATCATGGTGTTCAATTGGATGAATATCACAAAACTTATTTTTCTCTCTGCTAAGAAATATTCCTAGTTCTATCCTAAGATTAGTTGACTTTATTATATTTAATTTTCTTTTATATAAATATTTCAATAAATAAATGGAAAATTCTGGCATCATATTTTTAATCTTTATATAGATGTCCACAGCATCAAGGAAAATATATCTTTCACCTAAATATATAGAAAATTATTTGCATTAATGTAAAATCAAATGAATTGCCAAAATAGATCAACTGAGGTAGCCATTCCAAAATTTCAGAAAGAAAAAAAAATTGTGTTGGTTCCAAATTAGTTTTTAGAAAGGCACTGTGCTAATAATTAGGGAACTATTTCTTCCTTTTCCTGGCATCCCTGAAAGTTAGCTGTGTTGACCCTGGGTGCAGGGCTTTTTTAACCTTAGTGTCTTCAAGAGAAATTACATATCTAAATGATGAAAAAAATTATCTTTGGTGGTCCATATACCCATTAGTCTATAAACTAAGTAACAATGAAATTCATACTACCTTCCTCTGAGCTTTGGTAATTGGACTATGGGAGTATGCAGATTCTTGGAGTTCAATATTGAATAGTAATCTTAAAGCAGTGATATAATGATCCAACTTTTCAGCAATTCCAAGCAGCAATTGCTCATACACTGTTGCTTTTCTATTGTCTTTTTCTCTAGCCTTTACAAATCTCCCAGCCTTATGCGTATCCCTTCCCTGCTTGGTACTATCCTCAACAAATGCAGTATATTCCCGTCCTGGTCGTCTTTGACCCTGCTAAGCCCATCGCCTCTGAGAACACTGAAAAAACTGAGGCTATGCCAGAGTGGTGGTAAGTTCAGTAAAATTATTGATTTTGATGTTCCATCAAAGGAAATAAAAGAAAATAACTTACAGAACATTCCATGAATAAAGATTTAGAATAAGCATGGCAAATGAATACTTACTGTATAGTACTAGAATTTTCTAAAATAGAAAAATTGGCAATACTTTCTGGAAAATGAGGCTTATATTCATTTCTTAGAAACATGTGGAGCCAGTGTTATCCATTCTATGAGTAAATTTTATTATAATGACAGTAGGAAAAAACTTCTTTCCAAATTAAGAATATAAAGGTTTCTGACCCCATTTGTTTTTTACTAATTTTCAATTTTTTATTTGATTATACAGATGATAAACATATGAGTACTATGTAGGGAATGGATATAGATTTATGCATTCCATAGTACTAAATTAAGTCCTGACCTTTTTTGCTTATTTGAAAGACTATGAGGATGCTTATTTCTTATAACCCTGGGGGTTGTCAATGTAGTAATCTTTGTTAAATATAGGTTTTAGAAAATAGAGACTGAATAAATAGTAGTCATTCTATTTGATTTAGTAAAATCCTATTCCTGATTGCCTTCATCACATCCTTTGATTTTTTTTTTTTTTTTTTTTTTTTTTTTAGAATTAGGTCAGTTCTCAGAAACTGCACAATTATGGCACTTGGTAAGTTTGGAAATTACATGTCTACCTATTGATCCCACTTGTGTTTGAATACATTTAAAGAGCAACCTAAAAATACCTAATTTGAAATGTGTAATTTATAACATTGGAAATTCCTATACAAGTATGGTGTGGATATTACTAATTGTCCATGAATACATGTCTTTGAGTCTGGTAAACCCAATAGTGGGATCTTATTCATTATTATCACTGCAGTAGAAACCCACATCCAGTAATATAGTGAAACTAAGTGTTTTGCTGTCAATCACAGTTGAAAAAGACTACAGATTTGTTTTAATTGCCTTCATACATATTATGGAGCTTCTAATTACTTGTAGTGTACGTGTGTGTGTGTGTGTGTGTGTGTGTGTGTGTGTGTGTGTGTGTGTTCCTCTTTTCCAGTGGTAGAAACTTCCCTCCCAACAGATCACCCTAAGGAAAAGTATAAAATTCTGAAAATGTGGAAGCCTTTTTTTTTCTAGTCATCTTGCCATATTTTCTATTATACCACAAAAGAAATTAGTCCTTTGTGATATATTGTTTCTAAATATTACAAATAAAGAGCAATGTTTATGTATGTGTGTAATTGGAAAATACAAATAACATTGTGAACTGGTCTAATATGAAGAGAAAATGATTAGTAAAATGTATAATATCATAAGAATTTCTCTCCCTTCAAATTTATTCACTATACTTAGCCACATATTTCTGTTTCTATTTACAGATTTGACTGAAATTTTTGTTCTCTGAATTTCTCCTCACTGTCTGTTCCTCATGCAAAACCACTGGATCCAAAAGCTTTGACTGCTATTTTAGAATAGTAAAATGCTACATTGAGGGCGATCTTTCTTGAGTCAACTACTGTATATTAGATAGCAAAACGTCTTTTCCTTAAGCCTAACTTTTTCTAAACAGCTTGTCAGCTAAATTCCAGTTGTGTTGTGACAATATGGAGAACATCCAATCAGAGGGTATTTAATTCATTGCTATATTTCTCTAGTAGAAATTTTGTTTAGAAAGTCTTCAAATTGCTTCTTCTGTAAGTGCCATCATTTCAAGTAATTGTGTGTAGTGACCAATATTTTCTTTCTTCATTGCAATAAATTATATTTTAAGGCACAATCTATGTTTTATGTCATTATTCCATTCAGCAGTAATTATATAATCCTGTCAACAGTCATTATGCAATCATTATGCATTATTTTGTTTTAACTAATTTTCATGACACTTTCAATCATGTTTAAAAGCAATTTTTAAACATTTCTTTTCTGGATAGTGCTGGTAGGTCATAAAACATATTGTAAACTAGTTTAGAGGTCTTTAATTTAAAATCAGATTTTTTTATAGAATATTTTACATAGAGACATCCCTATTGCTGCAGAAAGGAACAGTATTGTGGCAGTTTTAGACACACTGGGAATTTGAGCAACTTGGTTATGCAATTTATTTATGCCATCTGAAGCTTTTTGAGTCAAACATATTTGATTATACATAATTGTATAGCTAGATAGATTAGATAGTAAGAAAGGGGCAGCTCTAGAGCCCAGTAACCTGATATTCACAGATGGATTTTCAGTACCCTCCAGAGCCCAATTAGAAGCTGTTTCACACAGATGACAATAGTTTCTCTGATGTCTTCAAGCTCCAAATTATATTTACTCTACTCCAAGCTCCTAACACCAACAAACCCGTCCTGACACTTTAATGAGCCACTGGATGCACTAGATCATAACATGTAAGCTATAAAGCCGCTTACAATATAGCTTAGATGATCTAGATAGCTTGCAGGTGTTCTTTTGGGGGGATAGAACTCTACCCACTAAACTTATTTATACAGAAAGTATAAAAATTATATAGGCTATTTATGTTGACCTTTAAGTTGTTTCTCCCAAAGATTTGTGTTTTTAAGTCAGTAATTTTTTTATTTTATTGTTGCATTGTAATTGTACATCCTGAAGAATTTCAGGGTGATAGAGGCATACATGCACACAGCACTCATTTAGCCCTGCCCCCGTTCCCACCCAATTCCCTCCCCTTACCTCTTTCCCAGGCTTAGCATAGTGTTTGACTTTGATAAGTTCATATGCGTACGTCATGTCCATTGAGGTGTTTCCCTCTTCCCCCCTCTCATCTCCCTCAGTTAGGTTACCTTTTTCGTACATCTAAAGTTTCTCCTCCCCTTTCTGGAATCCTTACTATATCCCATTTTCTTCCTAGATTCTGCATATTAAGGAGCACATCTGACATTTCACTTTTTGTGACTGACTAAACTCACGAAGTTTTATTATTTTATATTTACTTATATATAAAATAATTTATTTGTATCTGTTGCCCACTTTGCATTGATTTTTGTATGTCCATTGAGGAAGCATTATGACTCAGTATCTTCACAAGAATATCTAACTGACAACTCAATCCATTCAGTTAAACCCATTCAAATATTGATATGATCCAAAGCTAGCTTTCCATGAGGGTTGTCTATTTTAGTTCAAGTTTACCCCTGAGGTATACTTCTTCAGTGACAACAAAAATTCTGGGAATTTTTACCAAAGCCCTTTGTCTTTGGCAGTCCTAAAGTCCAATTTTATATGCCTTGCCCTGAGAATCAGCTTTTCCACCTGTCAGTTTTTGGTCTAGTCAGTGGCAAAAACCTAGATTTTAACAAAGACATTAATGCTGGACTTTTGGGGGGAGGTTTCTTCTTTCCTTATATCTTAGTCTTAAAGACAATTTCAACCTTTCTAGTTCTCCCATATCTTTCAAAAGATATTTCAAAATGTTTGATCTGTATTTTCTAGTTTATACCACAAAAAAGATTGTTTAAAAGAATTCAGTATATATTTTCTGAGAGGCAATTCTCTCTGAAAATAAGTTTTGAATAAATTGAATAGTTGAATTTTCTCATCTACTTACTTATTGTGTATATTACTTTTTCATGAAAGGAAATTGCCCTTCGATTCTCAATTTCAGACACATATTCCATAAGACTGCAAATAATACTAAAATCTTAGTAGTGAAATTTGTTAAGAAACTATGTTCTATTCTTTTTAACCTTTTTGTTTGGAAACAATTATAGATTCTTTGGCAATTGTGAAGAATTGTGCATAGAGACACATAAAATCATGCAGTATGTATCTCATGAGCATGGCATTCTTAGCATAATTTTCTTTATTTTTTTTCAAAGTTATGTTTATACACAATTCATTTCTTTTTATGTTGAATGGTATTATATAGTATGGATAGTTTGTTCAACAATTAATTGATGAATTGAAAAACATCTAGGTACATCCCAGTTTGGGACTGTTATGAATAAAACTACTGTGAAGAGTTATGTACAAACTTCTACATAAAAGTTTTCTTTTCTCTGGGATAATTGTCTAATTATGCAATTACTAAGTTACGTGATAATAATATGCTTGTTCCATTTTAGAAAAAAACATAAACAATATTTTTTTAGTGGCTCTATCATTTTACATTCCTACCAACCATTAATATGAAATCCACTTTCTTTACATGATCATTGGCATTCAATGTCACAATTTTTCATTTTAGTCATTCCAATAGTTTTTAAGTCATACTTCATGGTAATTTTAATGGCATTCTGTAATGGTTAATGATGTTAAACATCACTATTTTTGTTTATTTGCCAAGGGCATATTATCTTAGGTTAAGCATCTGATTATGCCTTTTGCTTGTTTTCTAATTAACTATTTTTAGTGTTTAGTTTTTACAATTGTTTTAAAGTGTTCTAGATGTAGAGATTTTATAAAATGTATGGCTTACAAGTGTTTCCAGAGCTTTAATTTGTCATTTTTATCTTCAGATGTTTTCTTTTTTTTTTTTTTTTTAGAACTTTTTTTTTTTTTTTTTTTTTTTAGAACTTTTTAATCTTTAATTTATTTTTGTGCTAGAAAAACTAACATAGTTTTATGTACTGACATTTAAAGTTTGAATGGTACATTAGTGTAATTTTCAAGATTTCAACATGAACATCTATTTTATATATTTTTTAAAAAAGACTGCAAAATTGCTTCTCTTTTTGGGTATGATAAATTCGCGTTGCTGCATGGAGT
>PVLC010034953.1:0-16588 GCA_004027655.1 Graphiurus murinus | reverse complement strand
ACACACACACACACACACACACACACACACACACACACACACACTATAATTAATGCTATTTAACAAGTAGATATTTGGGACAAGTTATGTAGCATATTTTTCATGAACTCTGGAGCTAATAAAATGGTCAATAGCAAATGATTTATTCTTCTAAAGTGTCTAGTCCATTAAGGACATGTATATTTATTACAAATATATGGAGATGATAGGAAAAATGATGAAGACAAAGGCAATGAAATGAAGCCATAATTCTCAGTGTTTCAAATGAGAACATCTACATGACTTTGTATGTTGATTTCAAATTAGATTCTAGATATGTGGTTGAGTTCTGAGCATACATCCTTTTTGTAGAGGTGCAAAACATGAAGCACACACTTTCTTCTGTTACCTTGTCCTTTAAGTATCTAACCTGCAAGTTGAAGTTATACCTATTGATCCAGCAATAAATTCATATATACTAAGAATCAATTAATGGGTCTCCTGCCCTGTGGTACTGGATACTGTGGGCATGGAGGGAAGAATGGAATATATAAAACATGATCTATACTCAAGAGTTTGTAATCTCACTGGCACATGTCACAGACATTGGTTGCTTTCGCTTCCAGTGCCTATTTCTCCATTGTCCAATATTCTCATTTTCATTTGAAGGATTAATTCTTTCCCTATCCTAAGTCTTCTGGGAAGACTTGAAGGGACCTCTGTCCCAGGTGATTGATCTTTAATTTCTATGATTAATTTAATGGTAGATATGACTTTAGTCAGGACAATAGAGACATAGTTCCAGGATGGTGTGAGTGTTGTTAATAGCAATGCTAATTTCTCTGATGGAGAGCATGATGTGAGGGTTAGAGGACTGGAGCTGATGTAACCATGTTGCCATTATAAGGGAAGACAAGAAATTGTCTTGGCAGTCATGGTATAGAGCCCAAGATATAGCTGGTTTCATGAGAGGTAGGATAGGGAAGCACAGTCGAAATGAGATGATATTGGTTGAGGTACTGGATAAAACCTCAAATAAAATAGGAACTAGATCTAAGTTTTGATTTGGATGAGCTAATGAATTTCCTTAACAAAATGGATTTGGATTGGTTTTATGGTTATGTGCAATAACAAGTAAACTGATATGAATAAAATATATGCTGTGTGCATGTATGTCACTATCACTCTGAACTACATTATGATGTGAGACTATAGTGTACCAATAAAACTATACATAAATAAAATGTAAAAGAAAGAGAAAAGAAAATATGTTTAGAGTTATAAATAGTACGAAACAGCCCAATAGTGAGTAAGTAGAAGAAATTGGTGCTACAGGCAAGCACAGATTAGATTTAATGGGTATACAAAGGTGGATATTATGTAATGGGAACAAACTAAAGTAGATTTGCTCTGTCTGCCCCTGGGAATATAGTACTGGAATAAGGGTGAGGGAAGGACAAGAAATAAATATCTGTGGGTATTTATTAGGATGAGATAAATTCATTAGAGGGAAAGTAATAGAAAATAAACATAATACAATTTACTGGACATAGGTAACTCCACTGTTACCTCTGAGGAGGTAATAAAGGCAATACCAAAGAAGAAAGAAGACTATGTCAGAAACTGTCCAGGTTATGAAATCCAAGGAAAGAGGAAATTTATAATGACAATTCAAATTCATTGATATACTGCATTTCTTTAATACTAAAACCATGATAGAAATTAAATTCTGAGATAAAAAATGGAAGTTTTTATCAGTCTTTCAAAGGCTGGGCCTTTGAAATAATCAGAAATATATAGAAGTCAAAGACTGCTATTTGATATGCAGTTAGATGCATCTGTCTCTCTTCCTGTCTGTGCATCCGTGGCCTCAAAATTTCTGAAAAGCTCAACACCCTTATAAGGAGATCCTCCCTTGATATATTAGAGACTCTGGACACAGTTGTTTCTGTTTAGTCACCCTCATGCTGGTCAGTTTTCTTTAACAATTGTTTTGATCATAGGATAATGTTTGTTGATTTTTTTTCCTCATTCCATATTTTTTTTTTCAGAATCTATCTCCCTTCCTCTTACAAACTTGTGAATATAAATGGGAACAGTTCCCTGAACCACCTAGAGTTTATAATTTCAAATGTAGTTTTTAAAAAAAATTTTTTTTTACTTAGATAGTGATAAATGCCACAAATAAGAAACCATTATTTTCCTTAATTTTAAATGGTAAATACATTCAATGTTGTTATACACTTTTGACAAGTCTTTACATGTCTTAAGTCTAAGGAAGAGTTCCCCCAACTGGGATGAAATAACAGTGCTTTACAATGGCAGTGGGTATGCTGTGGTTTCAGCATTGTTGTAAAGACTTTCTATGGATTAATTCATTGAATCCTGATAACATTTCAAGGTGGCAGTGTTATTGTCCATATCTTACAAGCCAGAACTGAGGTTCAGATAGATGAGAAAATTGCCCACGAAGTAGAATTTGATTTATCCAGTGTCTACCCAAAATAGTTCAAATATTCCCTTTTCTTTTTAATATGGTTTTTGTTAGTGATGACCTTTGAAGGACAATATAACATGTACATTTTCTGTTAATGCATCTTCTATCCTCATTTTGAGAATGATTGTGTTAGAAGTCTTGTTGAAAGAGAGGTACCAATCCAGGCGTGGTGGCACACGCTTGTAATCCCAGCATTTGGGAGGCTGAGATCAGAGGATCCGAGTTCGTGGCCAGCCTCAGCTGCTTAGTGACGTATTCCGCAACTTAGTGAGACCTGGTTTCAAAATAAAGAATTTAAAAAAATAGGGCTGGGGGTGTAGCTCGAAGGTAGAACGCCCCTGAGTTCAATCCCCAGTACCGCAAAAAAAAAAAAAAAAAAAAAAAGGTACCAAATCCACAGTGTTTTATATTCCACCTGAAATGTAATGTTAATTTCCTAGGCATTTTTCATATCCACTACAGAATTAAATTTAGCCTGGAAACATGAGAGAGTGCAGATTACATGAGGTTAATTAATTTATAGTTTGAATAAGGTGAACTCTACAGGAAAATTATTCCTTGTTTTACTTACTATCATTTTTACTATTGCTCACATATTTCTTTCATTTTCCCTGCATTATTGGTGATTGAATCCAGAGGGGTATTCTACCTCTGAGCTATATCCCGGCCCTATTTTATTCTTGTTTTGAAACAGGGTTGCTCTAAGTTATGGATAGCCTTGTTTAGTTTTTGAGGCTGGCTGTGAACCTGTGATTCTTCTGTCTCAGCCTCCCAAGTACTAGGATTACAGGCATGCACCACCATGCCCTGCTTTGCTCCCATATTTTAAGTAGTGAAGGTTGAAACTAATAAGAATATAATTTATATAACTTCTAAGACTACTAGAAAAATCATAAACGGTGAACATACTTGAAATCATGTAAATGTCAGGGTTATATATACATTGCAACTTCTGTGCAATTGTAATTGCATTGAATGACAAGATTTTCAAAATGGAAGTCTCTGGCTCTGACATGCATAATAGCATTTAATCTAATATGTAAACTTACCCCTTACCTGTCAGAAAGATTAGTTCTCTAAGTATAGTCCTAGTTGACCAATCTCTATATCATTCCTGAAAGAAAGGAATTCAGGAATTCAGGAGTTCAGAATGCTGGGGTAATGCTCTCTATGAAAGGTCACTAAAAGCATTAAAAAAAAAAAGAAAGAACATTTTCCATTTTCCCTTTACAAAAGTACATCACTTTTTATTATTGAATGAAACATTTTCTATAAAATGTACAAATAATAAATGCTCATTCTAGATTTTCTAAGAAAGGATGAAGTTAATATCTGTCTCTGATTTGTAGAAGTTTTCCTAGCATGCTTACTCAAATGAGGGCATACTAAGGCTATGCAGAAATGAGCTATATTCCAGATGTATTTTATGAAAAAATCTTTCATACCTTTCTCAATATTATGAGTTATATGACCTTTCCTAGAAATTTTTCCGCAATCATTTCTTAGATTACAGTTTGTACATAAGTGGAGGTTTAGATTATGTCTTCTGTGCAGTAGATGGAGTATTTATAAAATAAAATATATTGATACTTCTATATATGAGTTTCACAATTAGGTGCAAAAGAGAATTTAGTGAAGGCTATATAAAATTAAGAGAAAATTATCTTATTTGGTCAATTTAGTCTAAAAAGTGAACATCTCGAAAGAAGAATATTAATCTAATCAGTAACTTCTCTTATACAAATCCTTAAAAACTTTGATAATTATATCTCTTAAAATACTTATTTTGCTTAATTTATTGTCAAAATGCATCTATAATTTTAGTAAATGCTTGTTTTCTAGTCTTATTGTCCTAAAAATAGTTGGAAAGCTCTTCTATAAAAGTGACAGGAGAGACCATAATCATCTTCTTCAGTTGGAAGATGCAAAGTTGACACACGTTTCCACAGTCACTGTCCAACATGACTGCATTTTGGACCCTCATATCAACATGCACAGTCTGCTTGATGGGCCATTTAGCCAGCTTAGGGACCACGAAGACCAGACCTGACCAGACAGCCATTCTTGTGAAAATGGTGGGTGGTTTTACTTGGCCTTACACGTGTGGTTGCTCTGAAATGTAGTTACAAAGTCAGGGATAGTCAATTTCTACATGATAACATCCAAACAGGAGATCTTATTTTGTTAGCTTCATGATGTCTTCATGGCATTTTTTATTTTTGCCTTCTGATGATCCATTACCCTTAGTTTCTAATCATGCCCAAGTCTCTTCACAGTGAAAACTAAATAATTTCTTTGTCTCTCACCACTAATTATCTCTTTCTTTTCTGTCATGTCCAAATTATTAAGGAGAATAATTGATAGTTGGTGTCTTCAGTTTTTCCTTTCTCGTTTCCTCTTAACCCCTGTGCAATCTGGCATTACCACCACTACTCTGATCAAAATGGTCCCATTTAAGCCATTGATGTTGGCATTATGAAGGTCAAATGTGGAGGGTGTTAGTAAGAAATCTTTGCTACACTTGAGACTTTTCCACACATGCTCCTCTAAAACTCTATTGCCTGGCTCCCCAAGACTTCGGTTTCCTCTTCTTATACTACTCCACTGTCACTCACCACTGCTTTAGACTTTTGTCTTTCCCAATATTCTGCCTTCAGATCCACTACATTTATAGATAATCCTGTCCTCTCTTTGTATTTTTAACACAGCCTATATGATGATGGCTGTCTTCCTTTCTTTCCTACCTCCTTGGATTCCTTGTACCCATCATGTCATCCTTTTTCTTTTGTTCCTTCTGTGTATCCATTCATAAAAGTCTTAGTGGATTCCAACACAATACAACAGTATATATATCCTGGTGGATTTAAGGGGTGGTTTCAAATTTCTTTTTTAAAAGTTTTCTAATTTTTTGTTTACAATGAATGTGAATTACCTTTGTAATCAGAAATTAAAACATGAAATTATTTCCAAGTATAAATCTTCCAGTCAGTATTCTTTCAGCTATAGTCTAAAAGATTGACCACATAACTTAGAAGAGAGAAGATTTATTTTCGTCCAGTTTGGGGTTCAGTCTGTGTAGGCTGGAGACCGCAGATCTCAGGACATGGTGGCAGGAAGCAGAGAAAGGGAGAGCACATGTGCAGTGTTCACATCACGGAGGCCAGACACAAGAAAGAGAAAGCAAGGGGAGGAAGAACCATATATAATCTCCAAGGACTCATGACCCTCATGAATCCACTGTGTCAACCCTGAAAATTAATAAATGAGCTCTTTAGTGGACAATTTATATCTAACTATAATAACAAACAAAAAATGATTCTTCTCAATATTAAATGTTTTCTGTGACTATCCCACATTCACCTCACACACTTAGTCTCTTTGCTCAGTGAAATGAAGGGTAGGGACAGTATCTTAATTATCTTTGAAAGTTAAGTACAGTGCTTATAGTTTGGTAAATATTCAATAAACCTGTTCATACTTTGGTAACTTTGCTGTACTTTTTCAATTAAAATCACATATTAAAATCTTGAGCGATATGGATGAAAATCCAAAGCAGACAAGACTTGGGCCAGTACCCTGGAGAGAAGTGGCTACCATAGTGATCGTCACACTTGCCCTGTGTTTCCTTCACACAACCTGTCCACTTTCAGTGAAGGGAAAAGAGGAAAAACTGTCAGCTAGATGCTGATGCTTGCAAATCTTTCTGGTTTCGAGAGAACAACTTTGGCACTCAGGGCTACAGAGTAGATCATTGAGAGTGAAGAAGAAATCTCAGAAAACCAAAACAAAAAATCATATGCAATTTCCTCATAGACATTTGCCAATTCTTAAGCTGCATAAGTACAGGTTGGAACCTGTTCCCCGAAGAACAAATAATTGAGTAGAGATAGCAGCAATATGATGGTGCTAGAGGAGAGAGAATTTAGAGTTTCGTGCCCATGAAACCAGAGTAGCCCTTGTATATTCCACAGGGTTACAATTTAATTCCCAGAGTATTATGATCTAGGGCTAAGGGAAAAAAACATAAAACAACAATAAAACAGCCCCAACAAAGCCACAAACCCACACACATAACTAAGATGTCAGTATTCCACCAGCTCTCCAGAATAAAGTAAACTTCTGTTTGGAGAGAAATAAGATCAACCATCAGAGCCTTTATAACATATTATATACCATATCCTATATTCATTTAAAATTATCTTGCATGCAAATAAACAGATTTAAATTATAGGCAATTAAAAAAGTAGAAATAGACCAACAAGTTGATTTATATAATACAGTTGTTAGGAATCCCTAAATAACTATGACTAATATTTTTAAGAAATGGGGGAAAAATAGAGAATTTTCCTCACAACTGGAATCTGAAAAATGTAAGAGAGGGTTAGTGAACTGAAAGATAAATAACTAGAAATATCCAGATCAAAGCTCTGGAATACATAGAAGAGTGTTGAAAGCTGTGATAGGTGCCCAACATATATATGATTTAGAGTTCTAGAAAGGGAGAAACCAGAGAACAGGTTGGAATCAATGAGAAATGTTAGAAACTGATGATTGAGCCACAGATTCAAAATCTTCAGATTCCAGAGAGGTGAATGCAATGAAAAATGTCAACCAACATGCTAAAGACTAAAGACAAGAGATAAAGATGAGAGAAAAATCTTGCAAGCGGCCAAACTACATTTTAATTTTCTTCAGGTTTGAGTTTTACATGTAGGGAAGGTGATTAAAAACTACAGCATATGCAAAAACAAGTGCCCAGAGTTCATTAAAAAACCTGGAGATAGACCCAGAAATCACAAAATAAGAAAAAGGTGATAGGAATGGGAACAATAAGCCAGAAAAGAATAAATGAGACAATTACAGTATTCTTAAGAAATTTGAAGTGTTGTCAGGATGAAAGACAATTTTCTTGTTCTGTGTTCTCCAAAGGACAGGGCTAGGATGTAAGTTGCAATGAAGCAATTTGTGACTGAACATAAGGAAAGTTTAACAAATGGAGCTGAATAAAAATGGAATGGTGAACTCCCAATCATTAAAATTTTTTAAACTGGGATTTTAGATGACCAAGCTTGGCAGTTGTGGAAGGTATTTTTAAGTTGAACGTGAATTTAATGAACTCTCCCACAAGAGTCCTTGGAACTTCAAGGTTAAATAGTTCTCTAACATGCATTCTAGTCACCAATTGTATTTTCAGAACTATAATCAATGGAAGAAGTCATTCATTTAGTCATTAAGTCAGCAAATATCAATGAGCCCCTGCTTCACAGAAGGCCCCTTCACAAGCAGCAAAGCTACGAAGAGGCAGAGACAGAGTCCCTGACATCAACTTGGTTGTGCACACCAGAAAGACTATTCTGGAGAGTTTATAACTTATTCAGGTCACTATAATATAACTTAGTACAAGGGAAGACAGGACATATATTATTAAAATGGAGCTGAATAGTGTAAAAGAATAATTCATCTCGACTAAATGGGTATTTTATTCCTTTTTACAGAGGAGATTACATGCTGTTTGTCATATATTGAACAAAACTGCCATAAATAATAAGGCTTTTCAGGACGCGCAGATGATCTTTGCAGGCTGTAGCTTAATGCTCAACCAGCCACGCTTGGACTTGCAGGGTTATCAGCTCAAGCGCTCTTGCATTTCTTCAAAGATCTCTACTTTCTGTTTGGTTGTCAATGTGATGATTCTAATTTTCTGGCATGGAGTGATCAAATAAGTCTTTATGTAATGGCAGAAGAAAGGTGTTCATAGTCATTTTTAAATGCATTTTCTGTACCATTACATTAAAATCTTCTGCCCTTATTTCCTGCCCCAAACATTTTCTCCAACCAAGTCTAATGGGTTTGAATGTCTTTGATCCTCTCATTTTAATAACTCAGGCTAAGAGGTTGGCTTATACTGTTGTCTGAAATGATAAGGATACTGTGTCAACTTTTCATTACTGTCACCCAAACACTTGACAAGAACAATTTGAAGGAGGGAAGGTTTATTTTGGCTCATAGTTTCAATGTTCAGCCCATGGTCCACTATCATGGCCAGGCATGGTAGAGGAAAGCTGATCAGCTCATAGCAGCTAGGAAGCAAAAAGAGATACAGGAAGGGGCCAGAGACAGATAAAGTCCAATGGGACACCCCCAGTAACCCACCTCTTCCAGTCATGCCCCACCTCTGAAGCTTCCTGCACTGGTGACTGGATTTTCAACACATGACCTTTTGGGGTCATTCCAGATCCAAACCATGCAGATACAAATCTTCAACATACTTTTAACCATATCTACAACATACTTTTCATACCAAAGTCATTTTTTAAAAATATCATCCAGTAGAAAAGATGCTTTTCCATTTATAAGCACCTTTTTTACTGGAGGGGAAGGAAGAGAAATACCTTATACCTCAGGTCATTTTCATCTGTCCTTGATTTGCCCTCAAGCATTACTGAAACATATTGTCAGTTCCAAGCCTGAAGATTATTGTTGGAGGAAAATAAATGTTTCAACTATGACATTGTGTTCCCATTTGATACACCTTCCAACTTGTAAGCCACTAAAAGAAGAAATAGGGACATTTTGTTTCAGTGACAAACTAAGGCAAAGGTAGCTTCTAATATGATGGATAGTGAAATAAAAACATAGATGCGTCTGCTGCGATCCTGTGCTGAAGGCATAATGAACCCATGCATAGTCTAGCTGTAAACCTGTGGCTCTGCAAGCACATAGGTCTGATGCCATGGTGGGACTGAGCCTGCATGGGGATTACATAGAGCACTGCAACTATCTCCCTGAATAGTCCTCCTGTTGCCTTCATTCCTCAGAATTTCTTATAAATTTATATCCAAGGAAATTGAAGACTTTATGAACCAGTTACTGTTATGACCTCTACATGTTTCAAATTTCAGGCTCTGCCATATCTTTTTTCTATTACAGATAATCATGCTAAAAGTATGCTGCTCTAAGAGTCTTTTCTAAACTGCTTCACTATATTGAAATTAGAATTAGAATAATATTTAATAATTTAGGGTCAGTATCAATTAAATTATATTCAACCCCTACTCTTTGATTAAATCCCTATTGTATACCCTAAACAATGTTGGTGTTTCTGATTAATGTAGGTTTTGTGTACTTACTGAGTACTTTGTCATTTGGAAACCAAATAAGCAAGATAAATGGATTTGTTGATTGTATTTTCATTATTTTTTTTTTTGTCCTCCTTGGCCTTTGCTTAATTGGCATGCCCAGATAGGGAGGACAGGCTGTTTCCTATTTCAGGAGCCTGTTGTTAGTGTTTGATAACTGTATAACTATACACAACAATTCTGATGAGCCAAAGAAATTAAGCTTTTCAAAGGGCAGCTTTAATTTGTTGATTTGGAACTTGGGAATGTGGATTATTTTGTGATTGAGTAACATTCTTGAATGTTTAATGCATGGCTCCATTTACCTTGATTAGCTCAGCAATTTGTTACATATTATTTCCAAAGATGCTAATCAATTTTAAATCAAAATAGATTGAATTGCCTCTAAAATTGTAGAGATTACCCAAAAGTGTCAATCTCTTTGGGAAATTGAAATTCTGGCATCTTAATGGATACAACCTAGTTATAGAAGTACTGTACAAGAATAATGGGTTTCAGGAATTCAATAAGGTAGAAACAATTTTCTGAACATAGTAGTTACTTTGAAATTAATTAATTTAGCACTAGAATTAGAGAAACTACTAGTGGTATTATTGTCAATCCTATTTTTTCTTATGGATAAAACCTGAAAGTTAGGTATACTATCTCACTAGTTATTACCTACCTCACTTACTTATTCTGCAGTTTCCAAACTTTACAATTTTAAAGATCTTCCTGGTAAAATGACAAAGCTATTCAAAACTGCGAATGTAAAACTGGATACAAAGATAAGACAGTTTATTTAGTTAACATAGTTCAGTTGAATATAACATTTCTACTTACATTTATTATACATGCATATAAATATTCTGCATATTCTAATGGTGGAAGACAATATTACACTGTTTTTATTAACCTATTTCACACAGTAAGGGCAAATATTTATGTTGTGAGAAAAAAAAAATCATTAGCTTGCCTTCAGGAATAGAGTGAAATGCAAAGACTTCTGACCAGGATTTTACATTAGTTTATGTGTTTATTTAGTTCAGTGGAGTGTTTAAAACAAGGGATCAGGATACAAAGGGAAAGGATGTTCCCATTAAAGTCATTCAAGGACTTACTAAGCAGTCAAAGAGAGGTTCCAGATCAAAAATAAAGTACAAATTTTAAAAACATAAAATATTCCAAAGAGGCACTGTAACATTTGGGGGTTCATATGATCCCATTTCAATTTTGAGCTCCCCTCATTACTAGTTTTGTTGCTTTGGACAAACTCTTAAACTCTCAGAGCCTCAATTTTCTCATCTATGAAATGAGATTAATTACTACTGCTCTATATTTTGGTTTGTTTGGGGGAGAGGACAATGGTAAGGTTCAGATGTAATATGTGGAAAGAATTCAGTACTGCACCCTTGTGCCTAGCAGATGCTCTAATTAAAACTGTTCTTCTTAAAGTTATTTTTACTTTTGGTTAACATATGTCAATTATACAGAGTAATGAATGCTTCAGTGTGGTATTTACATGCACGAGTACAGTACGGGGTGCACTGATCAATTCCAGCCTCAAGATAGCCACTCTCCCCTCCCACACACACCCTTCCATCCTTTCTTGATCACCATTCTACATTCAGGTCAACTTTTTTTTTTTAGCCTCTGCACATGAGGAAGAGAATATATGGTATTTGTCTTTCTGAATCTGGCTTATTTCACTTAACACTATATCCTCCAGTTTCATCCATATTGCTGCAACTGACGGGATTCCATTCTTTCTATGGATGAATAAGGTTCTATTGTATATTTAGACCACAATTTGTTTATCTACTCATCTGATGTTGGGTGCCTAGGCTGATTCCATCTTAGTTATTGTGAATAGCTCCACCATAAACAGGGGCATGCAGGTATCTCATTGATACGCTTATTTAATTTCTATTGAATATACACCTGGTAGTAGAGTTGCTATTGTTCTTGATCTTTTTGAGATCCTTATATATTCTGGATATTAACCTTTTGTTAGGTGAATAGTTGGCAAGTATTTTCTCTCATTCTGTTGATTTTCTTTGCTCTGTAAAATTGCTCTTAATGAATAAATGATGAGTCAGAGAATTTTCCCAGGTCCACTGAATAAGGATGATATGTAAGAGAATTCAAAAAAATAATCATCCAAATCCAGTCCCTATTTCTTTATTTAATAATTGAATATTAAGAATGACAGTCATTGTATCAGTGAGTAAATTGCCCTGAAAGGAAGAAGCATATTTTTAATGAAATGATTAAGACTGATTTGTAAGAGATGGGAAATAAATTTTCATCTCTGTGTATCGGTATCACAGCAAAGTAAAAGTTCTTTTTGCTACTTATTATATTCATGACAAGTTTTGCTGTCTTCAAATTTAAATCAATGACAAAATATCAATGCTGTTCAATAAGTGTTAGAAGAGAAAATTCTCATTTAAGTCAAAATCCATTTTGTATTAATTTGTTTAATGAAGTATTTTCCCTTAATTCTGTATTACACTATTTCTGTACTTGCTTGGGAATGTCAATATTAGTTTTGATTTATCTTTAACTTGAGAAAAAATTATTTGAGCCTTCCCTGTGATAAATTAAATAGTTTGGGATCATATTTCAAGAAATGTTCCCTCTTTCCTTAGGTGTTCTGTTGTGTACATTTATTTCCAACATTTCAAGTGCTTAATTCCAAAAGGTTATTGATTCTTGATTTTTGCTTGGCTTTGAGCTCATTTACCTTAATGAAATTGTTAATAAAATGTCAACTTTTCCCTGTCCTCTGTCTGTATCCATTTTCTGACTATACTTCCTTGTGTTCTGTCATAGGAAAAAAAATGACTCATATAATTTCTCAGGCCTTGATACTACTTACACTTTAATGTCCATATTATAGATTTTTACATTAGAAAGTTCACATGAGTTCAAACTGTGCAGCTCTACTTGTCATTGACATTAGCCTTTTCTGAGAAATTCATCCCAGTTTCTTCTAGTAGACTATAGTAGCAACTAGACTTTTGGGTGATTCATTTCAGTGTTTTAATATTTTAGGCAACATTTTTGGGGGAAGGTATCCAGAGTGCATTGTGTTTAGTTTTAAGTTTGGTATCTGAAAAGGCAAACTCATTGAGTCAGAAGCATAGAATGACAAGAAAGAATGAAGAAGAAAGAAGAAAGGAAGAAGAGAGAGAGAGAGAGAGAGAGAGAGAGAGAGAGAGAGAGAGAGAGAGAGAGAATGAGAACCATTAAAAAGAAAATAGTTCAGAATGAGTTCAAATACTTAGGGGTTACTACTTACTACTGAGAATAAGTAAAGGCCAGTTATTTAATGATGCTACATCAGAAGGAATGTAACTCAGAGGTCTACTAGCTGAGATTTGAAATTAATCTATCTGCTTATCCAGGTTCATAGACGAAGTTTTTGCTAAATAAGAAATGAATTTTTAAGGAATATAAGGTGTTTCTCATGTAGTACTCCTCTTTTTTCAAGCTGGGTACTCTACTAATTTAGTATATGACTTCAGAGGGGAGGATTCATTATCAAAAGGCCTGACGACTTTCCAGCTCAGCATACAAATTTACATGAACTATAACAGAAGAGAAAAAAAAATTTTGGGACTCTTGTTTCTCCTTTAATATTAGAAGGAGGAAAAATAGGAGTCAGAAATCATTATCTCCCAAGTGTAGCTGGTTGACTACCTAAAGGTGAGGCTGCCTGTGGTATGTGGTGTCGTGTTTTCAGCTGACAGGATGGCTCAAGAAGAAGATTGAGATGGAGGGACTCGGAAAATAATCAAGGAGAGTGAGGAGGGAAAGAATTCCTCCACTGTTCTAACAAAAGAATCAAATGAAACCTTGGAGAATTAACCTTTGCCATTTCTGTACTTACTTTTAACCCTCTTCTCTCAAAGGAAACCCTAAACTATGAGCAAGCATTACATGTAGATTCAAATGCAACTAAGAGAGAGTTGTAAATTAATCGCCCAAATGTGGAGTGTTTTTTAAGTCATACACTCATACACTGTATACAAGGCAACAATTTAGAAGAGTTGCAAGGGGGGAAAAGCACAAATGGCCTAAGGCAAGTAGATCCTCTATCCCTTAGGCAAGTAGATCCTCCATCCCTTAGAGAAGTGAAAAATGAAATCAAGCCCTTAAATTAGAACATAGCATGTGTAACTTTGGTCTCAACTAGGTTAAGAACTAAAAATAAAATTAAGAAAAAAATATTTTAATTGGCAGGTATCTTATAGTCAATATACTTACTATTCTCCATTTTTAACATTCTACAAAAAATCAAAATAAATATTCCATTATACTCAACACCATTTACTAAGATATGAAACAAAATAGCACTGAGAAAACAACAATTTAATTGCTTATTTTTGAATACCAAAGAGATGGGGCTGTGAATATAGGCAAAAGAAAGTGAAAAAAGTAAAAATGATGATGGCCTTACCCCTACCCTGTGTTTACTGAATGTGTGGCTGACAGCTTTCAGTATTATCAGGCCTTATATAAAAGCAAAGTGGTGCTATAGATGGCTTATCGGTCTTAAGTAACTAATAACAAATTGCTTTAAGTACTTTTAATACATTACTCCTCCAGCTTTCTTTTAGAAAAACTTCTCTATAAAGTTATCAAATGTGAGAGATTAAAAAACTGCATATAAAGCATAAAGGCAGTGTAAAATAACAAAATTATGATTTGGCAAGTTCACAGAAGCAAAATCACACACACATTGCTGTTTGAGTGTGGCATGAAAATCAATTACAGAAATCCTAAATAGAGTTTTGTTTTGTTCTAAATGGTTAATTAGTGCTATGTAACAGTTTGTAGCACCCTTTATACATATATAAACACACATGTATGTAAAATATATAATTTTAGCATATGTTTGCTCCAGAAATCTTTTTATCTCTCCATACCATTGTTCAAAAAATTACTTTGTTGTTTTCTTCTTATTCAAAGGAGATTTAGAAAATTGCTTCTACCATAGTGTCCATGAAGCCTGTTGAGCTTATCACTACCTGCCCATCCACTCCACAAACATAATAGGTTTTTGAGGGTAGAATATTCTGCTTGTAGAATTCTAGAGTGCCATTGATCAGTTGCTGGAGAAGAATAGTTCTGTTGCCCAACAGAAGTGAGTTGACATTTGTATGTCTACTCACTTAGCACGCTGATACCACTTCTTTATTACTCCAGCCACTTACAAAATGTACATCCTGATTTCCACCAGAACATTTCCCACCAAGCTACACTCCACAATGAAAACCTGCTTACCTACATTTTGTCTCCTCATTGTGGGAACTCATCTCCTTAATCTTTTCACAATATTAAGATAAAAAAAAAGAAAAGTAAGTGAACTTAAGATGCACACTGTGCTGAGTCCACATTCACTCAGTAAATAGAGATCAGGGAACTCATAACTAGGTGATTAGGCATTTTACAAGTTTTGTGTATTCAGGCATGTTCCTCACTGTGCTTTGTTAGTGTCATTTTACTCCACAGTCTTCTGTGCAAATGTGCAGGGGAACTGAGGGTGAGAAGGGGTCTGTTCACTGCCTAATGCACTGAGCTGATTTCATGGCAGAATTTAAGTGAGAGTTAATTGCCTCTATCTTTAAAGTTAGTAGGCTAACTTTATACTGAGTCATCTAACATCATGCTTTCCCTTTACTAGAAATTTAGCACATTTGTGATTTTTTTTCTATTTTCTCTGTGGCTTGCACATTGCTTTTTTTCAACTGAAGAGTTAAAAAAGTTAGTATTTTTGGAATTAATTAACCCAGTTTCTAAATATTTTGCTCTAAATTGTCTGTTTTCTACTCCTTTTTGGTACTCCTGGGAGAAGTGTACACACGGTAGCACACTAATATCTCTGCATGAACTAGTGCTAAAGGATATATTTTGACATCATAATTCCCCCTCCAAGCTCTGGCATGGTGTAAGCTTGACTTCTCTTGATTTCAGGCATTGAAAGACTCCCACACTGCAGTCAAAGTTAAACTGTAGGAGTCAGCTGCAAATAGTTTTGCAGGCAACCCCCCCCGCCCCCCGTGTACTTGTTAAAAACCTTTTATCTGACTGATATTTCTAGTCCACAAGGATGATAAATAGCCATATATATATATATATATATATAATCATTTGTTGATTTTTGTTAACTATTGTTGACATGACAAGCACTGTGAGTCTCCATCTATGATTACTCAGCTTGTTTCTTCTAATTGTTTCATAAACACAGAATGTACCATGCAGTTATCTTTTTAAGTAAAATATCTACTATTTTTGTTTTTATTAATAAGACTGTGTTTTATAATCATTTTCTGGTTTCCTCTTGGAGAATCTTTCAGTTACATGTAAAAGAAACCTAACCTAAATTGGCTTTGAAAATAAAATCAAATAATAATTTGACTCATGATCTGGCAAAATTGAAGATTTTGCTGACTTGATGCAGTTTGATTTAAAGGTTCATGATGTCATTGGACTTTGGCTTTGTTTCTCTGGCTGAGTCCTATCCTCCCTATAGGCCCGGTGTCTAGGCTGATTTCCCATATGGCAGCCACAGAGGGGTCAAACCTCAAAACCTGACACTATGAAGTTCAGAGGAAAGAAAGCATTTATGCTGGTACCTCCTCTTAAAACATGGAAGAACATTCTCTCTTGAAAGCCCCAGCAAATACCTTCTGTGGTTAATAGTCTTGATCAGGGCTATATACTCATCCTGAAGCAAAGTTTGCCCTTCTGAATCTATACTTCAAATGTATGGGAATTAGGTCAAGGAGAGTCACCAGAGGAAATTCTGGGTGAAGTTGTTGAGGGAATGGAGATTAGATGTTGAAGAGGCAAACAACTAATTTCTGCTGAAGGACTATGTGTAAAAGGCCATTTTTCATCACTCCTTTTTTTTGTGTGGTACTGGGAATTGAAGCCAGGGGCATTCTATCTCTGAGCTACACCCCCAGCCCTATTTTTTTTTTTT
>PVLC010034952.1:0-16596 GCA_004027655.1 Graphiurus murinus | reverse complement strand
ACACACACACACACACACACACACACACACACCCAGTGTCTTCTGGTAAGTGATTTGAATTGTAAAATATACTATGTGCTAGTTATGTTACCTTTGCCACTTGCATGGCAGAGTGCTTTTCCTCTTGACAAGGCTTCTAGCAGTCGCCTGTGAATTGGTCTCCCTTCTTACAGGCTTGATCTTTGCATACCATATTAGGAAGACTGAAGGGGCTGTAAACACGACCTTTATAGATTGTGGTCAAGATTCTTGAATGTTGCAACATAAAGTATCAAGTCTTAAACCAGTGGTAATCAATCTTTAGTGTAAATAGGAATCACTTTGAAGGAGATATGCTTAAGATGCAGATTATCAGATTTAAATTCAGAGTATGGTGTGGAATCCAGGAATCTCATTTTTAGTGAGAACTCCGTGTTCTACATTGTTAGACCATCCTTTGAGAAGCACCCGGATCCTGCCATCTGCAGGGCTGTTAATGCTCTCTTCCCAGCTAGAGACTGTGTTCCTTTTTTTTTTTTTTTTTGCGGTACTAGGGATTGAACTTAGGGGCATTCTACCTCCGAGCTATACCCCCAGCCCTATTTTTTATTCTTTATTTTGAAACCGGGTCTCACTAAGTTGCGGAGGGCCTCACTAGATAGCTGAGGCTGGCCTCGAACCTGGATCCTCCGGTTTCAGCCTCCCGAATGCTGGGATTACAAGCGTGCGCCACCACGCCCGGCGAGACTGTGTTCCTTTTGCCAGAATGTCTCCTTACTGTTCCCCAAGTACAGTGTAGACAGACATCTCCATGCCATTGTGGCTGAAAGTGCTGCACAGGTGTGAGGCGTAGCATGCCGCTCTTTGCCCCTAGAGCCTCTTCTACTTTCCACGCTCTGCAAACCCTGGCTCCCTTCAAGATGCAGCTCTACTTCCATCTGCTTCACAGGTTCTCCCCTGACCATTTTAGGCCGATTGAGTTCTTTCCCTTCTCTGACACTGAACACGCATATGCAGCTTCTCAGCATTTCCTGCATTGTTGGGTGTTACTTTATTTTATGTGATAATCTCAAATTGTTCATTATTTGTTGGCAGGCACTTCACCTTATATAATTTTTTTTATCTCCCACAGGACCTATGAGGAAATAAAAATGAATGCCTGTACTCACATCTGTTTTGGCTATTTTGAAAAGCTACAATAAAATATTCACTGGGCATTCAGTGAATATTTTTAAAAATTAAATCAACCTGTTCATTGTGTCTGCCCTGTCCATAGCCTGTCTAACTCTATAGTCTTTGTTTATAATATCCGTAAGCCTTAGTCTTGGGTCACTGTAGATGAAAAGGTCCTTCCTATCTTTTTAGTTTATCCTCATAGCATTATGTCATCCCGTGTTTTGTTATTCTATAGATTGATTTTGGATTATCAGCGGCTCCCATTTTATTTACTCATTAGTATCCAACTAATGATTGTTAGTATTAGTTTTTTCTAATAGAGTTTGGGACTTTTTTGGGGAGGATGCCCTTGAGAATTAAACAAGTTACCTTTAAGGGTGTGGTAACGTCTAGCTTGGTGTGGCAATCTCTCTCTCTCCCTGACAGTTTATACCAGCTGACCAAGACCCCCAGGATTACCCTCATACCCTGAGCTGTTCTCCAGTGACCAGAACTTAGACTGACGCTAGCTAGGTAATGAGAAGGGCTTCTTGCATCTCCCGGGCTGAACGAGATGCCAGCCTTATTCGGCAGGAGTTTAGGGTGTTTCTCTCCCGTGTTTGTGCCTAAGCCAGCACTCTGCAAAAAGAATGGCAGCATACGCTGGGGAAGCTAAAGAGTCAGTGAGGGCATTCTGGGCAACATCTGTCACTCCATTGCTTTGTCAGGATTCTTTTAGATGACTTGTCTGACTGGGCAGGTGTCCCCTCTCTCCCTCAGTGCTCCATGTGCATCCCCCTTGAAGCTTCGCACTCTGTTGAAGAGGACACTCATCCCAGGTAGAGAGGGGGACGGGAAACTGGGCTGATTGAACCTATGTCCTTTTCTTTCCATCAGACCAAGGCTACTTAACTGGGACCATTGGCTTTCTAAGGTCCATCACCTCGGTGAAATGCCTTGCCAAGTTCTGTTTATGCATTGGTGTGTTTCTTGGGGAGGAGAGTTTGTAGCTTCCATCAGATTCTCAAAGGGACCAGGAGATCCACGCACCGTGGCCCTAGACAGTGCCGTTTGCTACTGTATTTCTCACGCAGAATGGCAGGAAGTTAGAAACGCAAGGGAAGCGGGGTGGGGGATTTTGTAGTCCTAGGCCGGCAGTTACAGGACATTTTAGATGTCTTCAGCACACTAGGCAGTCCTCAGATCCTACGTTGTCTGTTTCTCAAGCGGGATTGTAGAAGGCTAGAAATGCAGAGACGACAGGAGGAGACGCAGAACAGCGGTTTAAAAATGCCTCAGTTTCTGTAGAGTCTCCAGTGCGCGCTCTACAACCAGGGCATGCCATTTAGGGATCTTAATGTAGTTGACGCTAAGATGAAAGGGCTGGGACACGTGTAAGGCTCCTTTTCTTTCTAATACACCCTTTGTGAAAGAATGCCCTGTGTGCCAGGGATGTCTAAAATGTACTTACGTCAAAAGAGAGAGGAGTCCTGTTTTGTCTGCTGCTGATTGTGTGAGGCTTTGTGAGAGGAAAGGAAACTCAGTTTCAGATGCATATACGGTCAGAATGATGTGTTAAAAGACCAGCTTTGGCCGGGCGTGGTGGCGCATGCTTGTAATCCCAGTACTTGGGAGGCTGAGACAGGAGGATTGCAGGTTTAAAGCCAGCCTCAGCAAGTTAGTGAGGATGTCTATAATTCAGTGAGACCCTGTTTCAAAATAAAAGAATAAAATAGGGCTGGAGGTGTGGCTCAGAGGTAGAATGCCCCTGGGTCCACAAAAAAAAAAAAAAAGACCAGCTTTGTAAACTTTTGGTTTTAACTTTGTCCAAAAGGTTAGTCAAGTAAACACTCAGTCAAACTAAGTAAACACTTAGTAAACTAAGTAAACACTTAGTCAAGTAAACACTCAGCAGAGTTTGACTTGAGCTTTGTTCCTTGCTGGGAGTTTTTATAATGGAGAAATATGGGCCCTTTTGCTTGTTGGTTAGTCACTTCTTAAGCCTAGTGGAAGCATAAGTTTAACTCATGTGGATTTGTTTTCCTTACTGAGTTAGCTGTTAAGACCAAAAATTCTTGAATGTTTTGTTTGGATGTCAATTCAGCATGATGACAATAATTTGAAATCCTTTAATGTGTTTGCAGTCATTATTTAGAAGCAAGGTCCTTGAATGAGAGAGATTACCGGGACCGGAGATACATTGATGAATACAGGAATGACTACTGCGAAGGCTATGTCCCTAGACACTACCACAGAGACGTTGATAGCGCTTACCGAATCCACTGCAGTAAGTCCTCCGTCCGCAGCAGGAGAAGCAGTCCTAAAAGGAAGCGCAATAGGCACTGTTCAAGTCACCAGTCTCTTTCGGTATGACTGATTCCCTTCCGTTCTGCGTGGGCTCTTATTTGTGTGTAACGCTCCTAAGGAGCCGATAAGTTTCTGAAAGTTCATTTGTATATGTAGTCCTATTTGGATATATTACAATTTTAATTATGGTATGACTTGAATCCCTAGAGGAAATGCCAGCATCCTATCCCTGTAGCTGATTTGCGTATGTATTAATATAGCTAGCCCTCACTGGCCCACGGTTGCCACATATTCTGCAGACTAGATCACAAGTTGATTTTAATAGAAGCATAGTGTTTTTGTGTTAATGTAATACATCCTTATGGAAAACACTGCACCCATCTGTTCTTTCAACCCAAGCTTTTTTTTTTTTTTTTTTTTTAAACTGAAAGAAACCTCTTTCCTGGTCCTTGGAAATGAACCTGGGAAGTTGCAGTGTTGCATTCTTAAGTGCTGTTGACCCGTTTGTAGCGTAATCACGTAGCACAGTGCATCACTGTCGGCAGTGAATGCTGTTGGAGTCTCGAAGATGGGTGCTGGATGGGAAGCGTATGTACAGAGCCAGCCCAGGGTTGTTGCTTAAAAAAAAAATAATTTTTACTTGTTTAACCCATAAACTTGGGGTTACTGTTTTCCTCCCCAACTTTTCCTCAATAGAGCTAGCTGTTATTAGATTGAACATCGAAATTGACTAGATTTTATTTTCCCCTTTTATTTTAATCATGTATATTTGAAAGTATTGCTAATAAGACGAGTTCAGCTAATTTTGACATTGTAAGACATTTTTCTGTCAAACTAGACATCTCAACTCACAGCATATGCTAGCTATAGCAAGAGATTAGTAAGTCATGACATTGCATTCTTTAAGTTTCAGACTTCGATTAAATCAGTATTTTAAAGAGACAATTGTGTTGTTTTTTCTATTGCCACTTCAAGCATCTTATCTGAACATCTGTTCCTTGCCGTGTTTTTCTCTGTAACATAAACTGTGCCCTGTGAATTTCTGGGGACTGAATTTGAAATTGCTCCCGCCAACTGTCCGTGGCCTGGTGCTTATCTGAATGCCTGAATATCTCCCCGCTGAATGAATTGCGTATTCTGCCCTGAATTCACTCTGATATATTGATTGGCTGGACGATCTTGGTGCTGCCCACTTGCCGTTCCAGAAGAGCCACCGAAGGAAAAGATCCAGGAGTATAGAGGATGATGAGGAGGGTCACCTGATCTGTCAAAGTGGAGACGTTCTAAGAGCAAGATGTATAGAATATTTTTCAACACTTTTTAAACTTTGCAGACAGAATAATCTTTTTAAGAATAGTTTGTCAGCGGGGGGCTAAAGAACTCTTCATTGCTTTTTTGTTTTGGTTTTTGTGGGTTTGTTTGTTCTTTTGTATTTCTTCTTTTCTATAGAATTTAAATATTTCTACTCTAAAGTTCCAAAATCACTGTAATTTGAGATTAGATCAAGAAAGATAGCTCTATCTAATTGTTTTTGTAGCAGCTGAAAATAAAATAATTTGAGTGCTGAAACTTTAGTTATGCTTTGATAGAGATCATTTGAAAATATTCCACACTTAAGCATTCGTTGTTTGCACAACTAGACAATGTGTTCTTAGTTACTGATACCTCTTTCTCTCTCCCTCACTGTAGATGAAATCGTGGACACTTTGGGGGAAGGTGCCTTTGGCAAAGTGGTAGAGTGCATTGATCATGCCATGTAAGTCAGCTGCTGTTTCTTCTTTGAGCGTTCTGGTATTTTTGATGCAGAAGCGCCCATCATTTAGATGAGATGTATCTTAAGTGGTAGCTAGGAAAAATATTCAACGAAATGTCTTGAATTACGAAGAATGACGACAGATGCTAGCAGATGGAGTTTGTTGGCGTTAAAGTGGCTGTTCAAGTGAAGAAATTTCCCAGAGCGTAGGCTCTTGGCCTTCTGAGAAGAGATTTAGCTTCTTATGGATTGCAGAGACAAAATGCATGTCTAAATGTACACAGTAGAGTTCACTTCCTAAAGTGTAAAGAAATGATATTCCTTCAGCCCTACAGAATAAAATCCACATTGTTCAATGAGAGTAACAGTCCGTTTGTGATTTGACCCTCTCTGCCTCATTTTACCATTTTCCTCCAGGTTTATCCACTTCTTTGTAAGTGAACAAATTTAGTGAAACTACATTTCTAAAGTAACATCTGAGCCAGGTAGTTACACCTGTAATCCCATTACTTGGAAGATGGTCACACAGGTTCACAATCAGCCTCAACAACTTAACAAGGCTCTCTGCAACTTTGTGAGACTCTCTTTCAAAGTAAAAAAAATAAAATAGGGTTGGGGGTGTCGTAACTTAGAGGTAGAATACCCCTGTCTTCAATCTCCAGTAACACAAAAAATAACATCTTAAAAATTTTTCATCAAATTAAAATAGTTGGAAAGAATGTTAAGTTCCTGCTTTTTATAAATGGGAATATTTTAAAAATAAAACAGCTGGGTGTGGTGGCGCATGCTCATAATCCCAGTACTTGGGAGGCTGAGACAGGAGGATCACAGGTTCGGGGCCAGCCTTAGCTACTTAAGCCCTGTGCAACTTAGTGAGACCCTGTTTGAAGATAAAGAATAAAAAAATAGGGCTAAAAGTGTATCTCAGAGGTACAATACCTCTGGGTTCCACTTGATACTATCACCCATGTAGGCTCTTCTTGAACACATACTTAGAAATATTTTTTTGGTACTGGGGATTGAACCCAGGGGCATTCTGTCATTGAGCTACATCCCCCAGACCTTTTTATATTTATATATATATATATAATTTATATTTATATATAATATATAATAGTATAATTATATATAATTCTATACATAATTATATGTAATATAATTATAACAGTATATAAATATATAATCTGTTATTTATATTTTATATTTATGTATTATTTATATATATATAATTTTTTTTGCAGTACTGGGGATGTAACCTGGGGACTTTCTACTGCCGAGCTACAGCCCCAGCCCTATTTTTTATTCTTTATTTTGAAACAAGGTCTCACTAAGTTGCGGAATGCCTCACTAAGCAGCTGAGGCTGGCCATGAACCCGGATCCTCCGGTCTCAGCCTCTCAAATGCTGGGATTATGAGCATTTGAGTGTGCGCCACCATGCCCAGCTTATGAAGAAGTTTTAAGCTGTCTCCTGCCTTTTCATTAGACTGTGAGACATGGAGGAACAAGTCCATTATCTTGTTATTGAAACCTGCGCACTGCTGGCACTGAGTAGGTCTAGGCTGGTGAATGACTATATTTTCAACCGAGCATATTCTGTTCTTGGTTTATGTTCTTATATGTTTATTTACTTCTGTTGTATGAAATCTAGGTAAACGTAAAATTTTAATAAAAAACATTAGAATTTGTAAGTATGAAAGGAATTGTTGCTCTGTGTTAATTATGTTGGAACGTTTTAGAAAGCTATTATGTAGAACTTGGTATGATATGCGCTTGAAAGATTATTTTAGAAAACTAGCATAGAAGAATTGATAGGATTATGCTTTAGAAATACATGGCTTTAGCTCACTTCTGTACATTTAACATATTCATCTTAATTTTCTTTTTAAGGGATGGCTTACATGTAGCAGTGAAAATTGTAAAAAATGTAGGCCGTTACCGTGAAGCAGCTCGTTCTGAAATCCAAGTATTAGAGCATTTAAATAGTACGGATCCCAATAGTGTCTTGTAAGTATAACTTTGAACTATGAGCCATCATATTACATGAAATAATCAGAATTCTGTGAACTGAATTACTATTTTGATCTATTTTAGCCGATGTGTCCAGATGCTAGAGTGGTTTGATCATCATGGTCATGTTTGTATTGTGTTTGAACTGCTGGGACTTAGTACCTATGATTTCATTAAAGAAAACAGCTTTCTGCCATTTCAGATTGATCACATCAGGCAGATGGCGTATCAGATCTGCCAATCAATAAATTGTAAGTATACTTACTAAATCTCTAAATGCCAAAACATTTTTATTATATAAGCAACTTATGAAAACTTGTCACTAAAATAGATATATTATAGGCAAAGATGAAACCCCTCTTGACCATCGGAGCCACTGCTAACACCCTCACCCCTCCCTGTACCATCACATTCCTAGGTGGAACTAACAATGTCTCTTTGTTCTCTTTGTAGTTTTGCATCATAATAAGTTAACTCACACAGATCTGAAACCTGAAAATATTTTATTTGTGAAGTCTGACTATGTAGTCAAATATAATTCTAAAATGGTAAGTTAGAGGCTCGTTTTACTTTTAGTTTAGCTTGGCGATCCGTGAATGTCACTTCTGAGGCTTGTTATATATCCTCATGTTTAACCACACAAGGAGCAGGACTGGAGTGTGGCCCAGTGGTGGAGCACTTACATAGCATGGGCAAGGCCCTGGCCTTGATTCTAGCACCACAAAAAGGACGGCGGGGGGATGGTTATTCACTTGCAAGCCTTTGAGTAGTGC
The DNA here is from genome assembly GCA_004027655.1 of Graphiurus murinus. Taxonomy (NCBI): domain Eukaryota; kingdom Metazoa; phylum Chordata; class Mammalia; order Rodentia; family Gliridae; genus Graphiurus; species Graphiurus murinus. Next base: position 8,621 of record PVLC010034952.1, on the reverse strand, counting down.
TATACATAGTCTTTACTGCGTTTCATATTTTCTCTAGAAACGTGATGAACGCACACTGAAAAACACAGATATCAAAGTTGTTGACTTTGGAAGTGCAACCTATGATGACGAACACCACAGCACCCTGGTCTCCACGAGGCACTACCGAGCTCCGGAGGTCATTCTGGGTCAGTAAACCCCAGGCTTCCTTAGGCCGCAACTGAAGAATGAGCTAGCTTAGCAGTTAACAGAAGATACTTCGTTTTCATTAAAAATGTGCAGACATTGCTATAAGTGTTTTCCCTGAATGATACAAATGTGATGCTATTTGTGAAAGATTTTCCAAGTGGTGGTTACTTTTGAACAAGTTAATCTCAATCATAAGAGAATTGGTTCTGTTAGCTCAGTACATCATAGTAAAGTGATTTTGAACTTCAGTGGCTTCCTATTTCACACCATCACAACAGTATGGTTCTGGGGAAAATACTAAGGATTTGGTTGGCAGATCCTAAAGATCAAGAAGGAAAAGAAAAGCTTGTCCAAGAGAAGCGCGTCTGGGTAAACCATTGATAGGAAAGGCTGGAAAAGTAAATGGGTTAAAGTGCAGTTTTGGAATGAGAAGGAACTTGCTGGGTATGGGGCACAAAGCCTGTAATCCCAGTGCTTGAGGCAGAGACAGGAGGATCACAGGTTCAAAACCAGCCTTAGCAACATGATGCGGCCCTGTTTCAAAACAAAAAAATAAAAAGGACTGGGCATGTAGCTTGAGGTAGTAGAATGCCCCTGGGTTCAATCCCTAGCACCACCAAAAGGAAAAATAAATAAGTACTAAGTATTTCACTAAGGGAGCACACATCTTAAAGTCAGAGGTGGCAGTTGAAAGATGGAGCCTGGAGAGGGCTGGGAGTCAGTGGGAGAAGTTCAGAGCAGGTGCCACTGAGAGCGAGCCAGTGGGGCAGGAAGGGAGGGTGGTACATACCTGGTAGCGGGGCTGCGGCCTTAAACTTGGACGTGTTCTAAATAGCCGTTCTTTCAACTATGAACATATCTATGCTTTGGTGTGTCTTCATGCATGCCCCTTGAATGGAAGAGACCTCAGAAGGCTAGGCATTGTGTTCTTTGTTGAACAGTACTGCCACTGGAAACGCCGAAGGAGAGAGAGAGTACCTATGCTGGTGTGTAGACAGAGTGAAGTACATATGTAGTTCCCTCATACCGGCTTATAGGGGAAATGGCTTTTCATTCCTATTACAGTTTTTATATGATTTATGTAAAGTCATAGTATTCTTTTAATGGAAAACATGCATCAGGCTGGTGATAATTGATAACGGCTAAGTAGTTACATTTTGAGGATAATTATAAATCTGAATTTGCACTAATTAAATGTAAAAATTCTTGGACCAACCATGAACCGGACATAGTTGTTTTAGTAGCAGAGCCCCCCATCGTATGAGCAGTTCAGAGAATACTGACTTGGTAGTTACACTCGGAAAACGCTTGCTAGTCCCCTTTTTATTTTACATAAAATGCTCCCTTCCTGTTAAAGTACTGTATTTTGATATAAAGTTTGAGATCATGCCGAATGATATTAATAGAGCACTAAAGCGTAAGCCATGCATTTGCTGTCATCGTCTCTCAAGGAGTCTCCCTTATAGGGGAGGGTTTGGTGTATTGCAATTCAAATCTGTTTGTGTTTGTTTTAAATAGCTTTAGGTTGGTCTCAGCCTTGTGATGTTTGGAGCATAGGTTGCATTCTCATTGAATATTACCTTGGGTTCACAGTCTTTCAGGTATGCATCTAGTACATTTCTTTTAATAACTTAATAATGAATTTTAAATGTGTTCAAGTTTTAGCTTCCATATTATAAGTTTGCCATAGATCATTATTTTTGCGATTAAGAAAAAAAGAAAAATATATATGCGCAAAATGGTCATTCTCTAAAACCATGGTTGAATGAAATACTAGTGTTAATGGTCATAACTAATTTTGCATGTGATTGACATCTTTAATACATGGTCCTGTTGTTTCATGTTCCTATTTTTTAAAGTTATAGAGCTCTTTCATAAATTTGCCTTAGTCTTGATGTGGCTACTTAGTGAGGCCCTTAGCAACTTAGTGAGGCCCTGTTCCAAAATAAAGAATTAAAAAAAAAAATTGGGCTGGGGGTATAGCTCCGAGATAGAATGCCCTTGGGTTCAACCCCCAGTACCAAAAAAATGAAGCATGTGCATACAGCCTCTGCTTTCTAGAACAATGGTTCATGGTGGAATCATACCTAATGGTTGTTTTTTGCTTTTTTGTTTTGTTTTGTTCTGTGGTACTGGGGATGGAACCCAGGGGCATTCTACCTCCGAGCTACACCCACAGTCCTATTTTTTCATTCTTTATTTTGAAACAGGGTCTCACTAAGTTGCAGAGGGCCGCACTAGGTAGCTGAGGCTGGCTGCGAACCCGGATCCTCTGGTCTCAGCCTCCCGAATGCTGGGATTACAAGCGTGTGCTTGTTGTTGTTTTTAAAGGTTAAATAAAGATTATTTGTGAGCGGCCAAGCCTAGTGTTTACTCTCTGCCCTTTAAAGAGAAAGTTTGCCAACCTGTGCTTTAGAGGCACACCCTGTGCCATGTGTGTCTTGCAGTTTTCTCTGTTCAGCCACATTACTGAACAGTTTCAGAATATACGCTTTGAGACCGGGCATGGTGGCGCACACTTGTAATCCCAGTACTTGGGAGGCTGAGGCCAGAGGATCCGGGTTCTCGGCCAGCCTCAGCTGCTTAGACCCTGTTTCAATATAAAGAATAAAGTAGGACTGGGGGTGTAGCTCGGAGGTAGAGTGCCCCTGAGTTCAGTCCCCAGTACGGCTAAAAAAAAAAAAAAAAAAAGCTTTGAAAACTTGGGTTCATGACGCAACTTTATTCATGTATGAGCTTGACCTAGTGTCCGAATCTCTTTGGACTCATGTTCCCATATATATATAGCCCAGGGTTTTTTAGAATTATTGGTACTGTATTTTCATTGCTGGGATTAGGAAGTGTTAGGAAATGGGCTGCTTGTTGGGTAATGGAAGTTAACTTTGGTTAAGCAATTGATTAAATGAGATGACAGTTCTTTTTTGGTAATCTTCCATATTCCTCAGTTAAAATAGTACAGGAAGTACAAATAAATTGTTCCATTTCACATTAAACAAGTTAAGTGTTGATCACTCTGCAGGCCTTACTAATCATCTCACAGCCTTTATTTTTACTGTGTTTGTACTAGCCAGCACGGCTCATTCAGTAATGTTTCATCTTTGAAGAACTGAGACATGTCAGTTGTGTAGCTGGCTAGTTTAGTCCTTTTATATCACCACATTTTTGTGTTCTCTCTTAATGCGCACACAGGGAAATGGAGAGTACTAAATTTGTTTTCTCTACATATTTTAGACTCACGATAGTAAGGAGCATCTGGCAATGATGGAACGAATACTAGGACCCATTCCTGCGCACATGATTCAAAAGACGAGGTAGGCCTCACCACTAAAGCCCTGAGCAGAATAACGCAGTGGTCTCGTTCCTGCCACAGAAAACCTGAGGTTGAGCCAAGCTTGTAATCACGGGACTTGCGAGGCTGAGACAGGATGATCGCAGGTTCACGGCCAGCCTCAGCTACTTAGTGAGGCCCTCTGCAGCTTAGTGAGACCCTGTTCCAAAATAAAGAGTAAAAATTAGGGCTGAGGGAAGCTGGATATGGTGGCGCACGCTTGTAATCCCAGCATTTGGGAGGCTGAGACTGGAGGATCCCAGTTGCGGCATCCTCAGCTGCTTAGTGAGGCCCTCCGCAACTTAGCAAGACCCTGTTTCAAAATAAATAATAAAAAAATAGGGCTGGGGCTATAGCTCAGAGGTAGAATGTCCCCAGGTTCCATCCCCAGTACCAAAAAAAAATTAGGGCTGAGGGTGTTGCTCAGTGGTAGAATGCCCCAGGGTTCAGTCCCCAATACCACACACACAAAAAGAAAACCAATGGTCTCATGTTTGTTCCAAGGACTTGATTTTGGAAAAAATATTCTCTGCATTAGCGATAACATATAATTACATCTTACCTTTTCTTAAAAGTCATGTTTTCAAAAAACTAAGTATTTACCTTATGATCTAGTAAAGAAAATGGTGTTGGGTTTTTTTTTTTTTTTTATACTTGAGACAACCTTTGCATAAGTGTTATTCTAAGCTAATCCAAAAAAATACATAGAATATAAGAAAGCTGGTTTTTTAGAGTCATATTAACCTAAGTTTGAGTTTCGTGCTGTTGCTTACCAGCTGTATGTCCTTGACAAGGAACTGTAGTGGTGTCCAAACATAGCTTGCTTACAGAAGCTGCCTGATTTAAAGACTCCCAAACTGGGCATGGTAACGCACGCCTGTAACCCCAGGACTTGGGAGGCTGAGACAAGAGGTTCGCAGGTTCAAACTTAACAAGGCTCTCAGCAACCTAGCAAGATTCTGTTGCAAAGCAAAAGCATTAAAAGGGCTGGGGGTATAGCTTGGAGGTAGAGTGCCCCTGGGTTCTATCCCTAGTACCACACACACACAAAGATTGCCAAATCTAGTGAAATGGGAACATATAGGAATGGGTTCAGGAGCCTCTTAAAGCTGGCATCGTCCATGGTATTTGGGAACAGCTTGGTTGGGATGTTCAAACTTCACCTCACTTAGTAGAAGAAAAAGGAGATGTCAAACAGGCCGTGTGCCCATAGAGACGTCTGCACCTCTGGAGAGCGGTGCTTGTGCTTTCAGCTGTGCCCCACCCCCTAGCGGCAGGGCAGGGTCAAGACTGGGGCTTTTTGCTAATCCAGACTTCCTTTTTCTTGTAGGAAACGCAAGTACTTTCACCATAATCAGCTAGATTGGGATGAACATAGTTCTGCAGGTAGATATGTTAGGAGACGCTGCAAACCATTGAAGGTAAAAAGAAAACAAAAGATTAAAAGTTAAGAAAGATACCATGTTTTACTATTACTGTATTTCTTTAATGAGAACGTTTCCCTCCTCCCCCAGGAGTTCATGCTCTGCCATGATGAAGAGCATGAGAAGCTCTTTGACCTGGTTCGCAGAATGCTGGAGTATGATCCAACCAGAAGAATTACCTTGGACGAAGCTCTGCAGCATCCCTTCTTTGACTTATTAAAAAAGAAGTGAAATGGAAATCAGTGTCTCACTATATACTTCTCTAGAAGAGATTACTTTAAGACTGTGTCAGTCAACTAAACATTTAATATTTTTGTAAACATTAAATTATTTTGTACAGTTAAGTGTAAATACTGTATGTTTTGTACCTATAGCATAATTACCTTGTTAAGCTCGTGTGGTCTTGATAATAAGTGAAATACAAAGTTAAAATTAATTTTCCTCTTTGAGATTAATTACCATTTTTAAAGGCCTTTGGAATATCCTTTGTGTCCAGTGATAAATGAGGTTGGTCTTTTGTACATGGAGTTGGCTTCTGAACTAATTTTTTTGAGTAAAAGGAATCTTGGCTACTTTATGTACTTAAGTGAATATTCTTTATGTACTTCAAATGTAGAACTTTTCGTTTTTTCTGTAGTTGAGCAGGTGGTGTTAATAACTAGGTAGAAAGTGTTACTGGTAGAATTTTACTAGATTGTGGGTTTTTGACAGCAGTGGGGACAAGTACGCGTTCATAGAAAGGCTCAGTTTGTCCCTCGTGGCAGGAGGCTGAATAAACCCCACGGTACATTTCGTCTAAGATGAAAGTAACTAACTGGAAAGTCCACTTAGAAAAACCGTATTTCAGAGGTAAGTCATTGACATAAAAATAGGAATTCTATTGACTGAGCCTTTTGTTTGAGGTTCTTTTTTTTTTTTTTTGCGGTACTGGGGATTGAACTCGGGCATTCTACCTCTGAGCTACCTCCCCAGCCCTATTTTTTATTCTTTATTTTGAAACCGAGTCTCACTAAGTTGCAGAGTGCCTCATTAGGTAGCTGAGGCTGGCCGCGAACCCGAATCCTCCGGTCTCAGCCTCCCGAATGCTGGGATTATAAGTGTGCGCCACGATGCCCAACTTGTTTGAGGTTCTTTTGTTTGTTTTGTTTTGGAATGGAACGCAGGGCCTCACACATTCTAGGCCAATGCTCTACCCTCAGCCCGTCAGGTGTTAGCTTTTTTTTTTTTTTTTTTTTTTTGATACTGGGAATTGAACCCAGAGACATTCTATCTCCAAGCTATACCCCCAGCCCAATTTTATTTCTTATTTGAACATGGTCTCACTAGGTTGTTGAGAGCCTTGCTAAATTGCCAAGGCTGGCTTTGAACCTGCAACCCTCCTGTCTCGGCCTCCCAAAGTACTGGGATTACAGGTATGCGCCACCATGCCCAGCTCAGGTGTTAGCGTTTAATGCCAAGTTCTGAGGGGTCTTGAAATTGACTAATATATGTGCTTTATCAAATGAAGTAAATACTTCTACCTCAGCCTGTAAGAATTAAGGTTATTTTTAAGCAGTGTATGCTTGTGTTAATCCTTACACAGGGTCCGGGGGAGTTGATTAGGAAACACTTTGGGAAGAACTTTCCAGAACTTGTTTCATTAACAAATTTTTGCCTGTAGATGCTTTTTTTTCTTGTACCTGTTTTCACATAAAAACTACATGTTAGCCAGCGTGGTGACACATACTTGTCTTCCCAGCACTTGGGAGGCTGAGACAGGAGGACCGCAGGTTTGTGGACAGCCTCAGCTACATAGGCCCTCTGCAATTTAGACTCTGTTTCAAAATAAAAAATAGAGGGCTAGGGGAGTAGCTCAGAGGTAGAATGTTCCTGGGTTCCATCCCCAGTACTGCAAAGAAACCAAAACTACATGTTCACATAAAAACTAGTTGTTACTGGCCAGGCGTGGTGGCGCAGAATTATAATCCCTGTACTTGGGAGTCTGAGACAGGAGGACCACAGGTTTGAGGGCAGCCTCAGCAAGTAGTGAGACTCATCAACTTGGGAAGACCCTGTTTCCAAATAATAAAATCAGGCTGGGGTTGTAGCTTAAAGGTAGAATGCCTCTGGGTTCCGTCTCCAGCACCACACACACACACACACACTAGTTGTTACTTCAGTAAAAGGAAAAAGACCTATAAAGACTGCCAGGTAGAAATTATTTTCATTATAGAATTCATAGATTGTTCAGATACTGTTTATTTTTTGTTGAAAGCATCCCCATTTCATAAGTATGTGATAGATGGTGAGTTTTATCTATGTATTTTAGAAAATGCCTGGAATTTTCTTAACTGATAGTGGAACCAGATTGGATTTCCTACATTATGTAGAGGCACCATTTGCCAGCACTTTTAAGACTTCTCAAGCTGATTAGGAATTTAGAAGGAAACATGTTTACCATAGAACCCTTGCATCTATTATGTTTAGGCCTCTGGAGGAACCCATATGCAGTGAATGGACCTTCGGGATAGTTGAACTACGCTGTATGTGATGTTTTTTTTTTTGTGGTACTGGGGATTAAACTCAGAGGCATTCTACCTCTGAGCTACACCCCCAGACCGATTTTTTATTCTTTATTTTGAAACCGAGTCTCACTAAGTTGCGGAGTGCCTCACTAGGTAGCTGAGGCTGGCCGCGAACCCGGATCCTCCAGTCTCAGCCTCCCGAATGCTGGGATTACAAGCGTGCGCCACCACGCCCGGCTTGTATGTGATGTTTTTAAAAGAGCATTTTTACAAGTTGCACTGAGGCCAGCACTGTTGCTATACAGACTCATATTTATCAGCCTTTTTCAAAAACCACTTGCATTCCGTTCTTCCAGAAGCTGCCTTTCTAGCCCCTGCTTCAGGCGGGCGCACAGGCGTGCGTGTGTGTGGTATTAAGGATTGAACCCAGAGGCATTCTACCTTCGAGCTACACCCCCAGCCCAATTTTATTTCTTACTTGGAAACAGGGTCTCACTAGGTTGATGAGAGTCTCACTACTTGCTGAGGCTGTCCTGAAACCTGCGATCCTCCTGTGTAGAGATTACAGGTGTGTGCCACCACGCCCAGCTGATTCAGGCTCTCAAAAATGATTTCCATCAGAAACTTGCTTACAGGAGCTGATCTCGGAAAGAGAAATGTTCACTTTATTTCTAAGAAGTTAATGGTTGTTAAACTCATGTTTGCTTCTGAAATTTTCAGATTCTTCACAAAAGATATTTGTTAATTCCTTGGCCTCGTGTGGAGTTTTAGGAATTAATGTGTAACTTGAAAGTTAAGTAGGAGAGAAGTGCTTCAGGGTTTTGTGGCTCCTCTGGGGTCTTTGTATAAGGAAGCTTTGCCCGCCTTCCTTTTCTGTGAGCTGTCAAACTCCTACTCTTCATTGCCCTTCTCCTCACCCCCCACCCCCTCCGTCTGTCTGTCTGTCTCTCTCTCTTTGTCTTTCTCTGTGTCTGGTACTGGTATTACAAACCTGAGCCATCACCCCTGGCGAATTTCGACTTAAAACTTGGGTTTAGCCGGGCGTGGTGGCGCAAGCTTGTAATCCCAGCATTCGGGAGGCTGAGACCGGAGGATCCGGGTTCGCGGCCAGCCTCAGCTACCTAGTGAGGCACTCCGCAACTTAGTGAGACTCGGTTTCAAAATAAAGAATAAAAAATAGGGCTGGGGGTATAGCTC
>PVLC010034951.1:5606-16705 GCA_004027655.1 Graphiurus murinus | reverse complement strand
TTTTTTTTTTTTTTTTTTTTTTTTTTTTGCGGTATTGGGGATGGAACCTGGGGGCATTCTACCTCCGAGCTACAGCCTCAGCCCTATTTTTCATTCTTTATTTTGAAACAGGGTCTCACTAAGTTGCGGAGGGCCTCACTAAGTAGCTGAGGCTGGCCTTGAACCCTGATCCTCCTGTCTCAGCCTCCCAAATGCTGGGAATTACAAGCTTGGGCCAACACGCCCGGCAACACACGATGTACTTTCACAAACTTATCAAAGTCAATCCCTAAACTGAACTTGAGAAGGAGGGAGGAGGAGGGAGTGGGGCAGGAATTGGGGAAGGGTTAAATGAGAGATGTGTGCATGTATGCCTCTACCAGCTTGTACCTCACAAAGATGTATAATTACAATGCACCCCCCCCAAAAAAAATGAATGAGCTTCTGGCACGGCAACGTGGACAAACCCTGAAAACACACAATGCCGAGGGAAAGAGGCCGCGTATTGTACGACGCCACTGTCTTTGTATGAAATGTGCACAGCGGGCACACCCCAGACAGAAAGCAGAGCATTGGGTCAGGAAGAGGCTGCAGCTGGCGGGCTGGGTTCAAATCCCAGCTCTGGGGGTTTAAGTCCATCGCTGTGTGACCCTGGGTAAGTCCTGCTCCTCCCCATGGGGCTGAGAAAAGCACTCCCTCCTGGGCATCGGGAGGACTAAGCATTAAGTCAGCAGAGCGCCCAGGATGGTGTCTGTCCTGGCTGGGATGGAGTCCAGCGCCAGGTCACTAAATCCTCATTTGCACGAGCCGGTCCTGGGGCTGGAAGGCCCCTCTGCTCCTCTGTTGGACTGGCCAAACCACATTTCATCCTCAGCTGGCATACCCTTCCTAAGGTGGCCCTGGCCGGACTAGCTGCGATCTGGGGGTCTCCTTGGAGGACCTGGTACCAGGTGACTGCAAAGGTCCTTCCCCAGAGGGCTGCACGCTGCATGCACTGGAGCGGATGACCTGCAGGGGGCGCCAGATCACCATCCTGCTGGCTCTTCCCTGTCCCTGGCATCTCAGAGACCCTGGGCTTGGGGCAGGGGACAGCCTGGTCCTGCTACATCCGGAGAACCCCTCTTTTGTTCCAACTTACACAGAGCAGTTGTTAAATTTGCAAAAAGCAAAAATGGACACCAAGTCGACTTGGCAGATAAGGAAAGAAGGCAGAGAGACGGGGCGGGCGGGGGGGGTGTCTCCCCAAAGATGCAGGGGAGCCCCTAAGGGTGCTTAGAACTTTCCTGCATCCCTTCTCCCCATCTCCGCATTCCTGTGCCATTACCAGTCTTTCTCAAACTGCAGCAGGGGGTCCAGGCCGCGCCATTAGCGCACCATTTCTACAGAATTAACTAAATTGGGCCCACGTTGGGGCCTTGCTGGCTTTAATCCTGATCCCTGGTGACAGCTGCCCTGGCCCCCTCCAGGGTCATGCAGGGCCCGGCGCCCGGTCTGAGGGGCGGCTGGGTTTTCTGCCCAGCTTGGTCTTGCACCAAGCCTCATTTACAGAATTAGTGGACCCGGGGGTGAGGAGCAGGGCGCCCCCGCCGCCCCCATCCCGGGACTTTGGAATTTCCTTCGCGGCCGCCCCACCTGGGCAGAGATCAGGTTTAGATGTGTCCTTGCTCTCCCAGGGAAATTCAAATGCCATTTCTCAAAATTTGCACAGAACAAGAGAGGTAAGCGCCTTAGACGTCCGTCTTCTCCAGTTATTTACTGCACAGCCGAACCAACAGATGGTTGCGGGCGATAACTGCGAGGCCCAGATTAAAGGGTTTAAAATGTTTTGAAAAACATTTCATGTGGTGCAAGGTGACGCTCAGGGAGGACCGGGGAGAAAGGGTGTTTTCCCACGGTTTTGAGAACAACTGGCTTTTGCTCAAAGACGACAGACCTCTCAAGTCCCCCGGGGATTAAAGGGGTTAATTCCAAAGATCTCTAAGAATCAGGCCCCATAGATTAAGGGGTTAACACCCAAGTCCTTGGGCCTGAGGGCAGCCAGGGCTGGCTCCTCCAACCCCACCCCTTCTCTGAGCTCTCGTTGGCGACTCTGCCCCTTGCTTACCCTCTGCAGCTGCACGGCCTCGCTGAGGTCCCCAGAACACGACAGCCCCGTCCCACCCCAGGGCCTTTGCACTGGCAGACTTCAACTGGCTGGGCACTCACACCCTCGACCCACAAGCCCGCCCTGTCCCCTCCGGCCCCACACCACCTTGGGCTTCAGTGTATTCACACACCTATTGATTGACTATTTCTCTCCCCCTGCGACACATCTTCTTGGGGACAGGGACATGCAATGTCCTCACCTGTGTCCCAGGCTCCTAGGGCAATGCCTGGCATACCTCTGCTACTCCATAATTATTCACCGCAGCAGAACGAGTGCCACAATGACGTGGACGAATGATGAGGGTCACAGATGCTGGTGGCGTGCCAGTTCCTCCTGCACAGCCAACAGGGATTTGCTGGCCAATGTCCCCGCTGTGTCTTGGGACGCGGAGGCTCAGGACCTGCACAGTGTGGTCTGGACGTCGGCAGAGGGGGAAGCTTTGATCCTCAGGGTAACCCCTGAGGCCTACTCTACGGATGGGCAAACTGAGGCTGATACTGAAAGCAGCAGGCAGGATTCTGACCAGGGTCTGTGGACTCCTGCCCAAGCCTGGGCCTGGCAGGTGCTGCCTGAGCTTGCTGTGAATTTCCATCTCCTCCCTCCTTCCTTGGTGCTCCTACTCATACACCCCTACCTCTGCTCCCCAGCCCCAGCCCCAGCCCAGGGCACGGACAGATAACTGCACCGCCTCCCCAGGGACACGCTCTGGAAAGATCTCGCCCTGGCCCCCGCTGCTCGCCCCAGCCTGCCCTCGGCTCCCACCCCCTCTGCGGAAAATACAATAATGACACATGAACTTCCTCTGAGGCGGAAAATACAATAATGGCACATGAACTTCCTCTGAGGCGGGAGGCGGGTCAGCCGGACGGACAGCGTCCCTCACAGAAGTCGCAGGGTGACCTCGGGTTCCCGCCTTTCACTTTCAGTCCTGCCGAGGACGACGGAATAGCCAGCCTGCTTCAGGCTCGCTGCCAAGCAGAAACCCAGGGCTCAGCGCGGACGGAGGGCTTTCTAGTTTTGCATGCCTGCTTTGGAGGCTTGGCTGCTCCCTCCCCCGGGGGAGAGATTTCTGGCGCCTGTACAGGTTCCCAAGGCTGCTAATGTCCTCAGGAAGCAGGTGAAGGAAAGGCCTGCCTGGGGCCCACCGGCCGGGAGCCCGTTCTGAAGTTCAAGTCCGGATTCAGCTCGAGCAAAGGACCTGGCTTTCCAGCCAAAGGAGACCGGATAAATAAATAACAGCACGTCCGCCCAGGGGAACGCCGTGCCGGCGCTGGGGAAGAGGCTGAAAACCCAAGTGTAAATAAGTCAGACACATCGGGTGTGACTCCAGTCACTGCCAACGCCAAAACAGGCAAGTCCACAGAAACAGGAAGCTCAACGGTGCTGAGAGAGGCTGGGAGAGGGGAGAAGGGGAGAGAATGTCCCATGGGTATGATGGGGTTACCCTTTGGGGTGTCTCAAGGGTTTGGGAAATAGAGAGCTAGTAGTTGCACAGTGTCGGAGACATAATAAATGCCACTGATATATTCAACCTTAAAATGGTTGATTTTGGCCAGGTGTGGCGATGCACACCTGTAATCCCAGCACTTGGGAGGCTGAGACAGGAGGATCACAGATTAGAGGCCAGCCTCAGCAATTTAGCGAGACCCTCAGCAATTTAGCAAGATACTGTTTCAAAATGAAAACAAGTCAAATAGAAAGGGCTGGGGGGTGTAGCTCAGAGGTAGAATGCCCCCGGTACCCAAACAATAAATAAATAAATAAATAAATAAATAAATAAATAAATAAATAAATAAATAAATAAATAAATAAATAGTTAATCTTATGTCAGGTGAATTTCATCTCCAAACAAATTTTAATGTTATCAATAAAATACCACTAAGAGAAAAAAAGTGTGTGCTGTGTATACTGCCTTCATGAAAACGTCTAGACACACTTAGCAGACTATCTACAGAGTTTACGTCTTGTGAGGAAGAGTTGACAGATCCTCTTTACATATTTAAAACTTTGTGTCTTCTGAGGTTTTTTTTGCAGTAAATATTATTGTAATAATCAGGAAAAACACACATGTCCAGCCATTTCGGCTTAGGGACAGACACGTGATCTGCAAGGCGACCCCGGCTCACCCGCCGCCCTCCCTCGGCACTCACCAACACTGCCCGAGCTTTGTCCTTCTTTGGAAAGTTCCAGTGGAGTGACTTCACCGCTAGACTAATAAAAATGTACCCCAAGACGGGTTCCCTCGGTGGAGGAAGAAAGCCAACTTTCCTCTAAGCATTGCTTGCTCTTCCTCTGGAATTTGAACGTCAAGGATTTAAAAATAAGTTCCTCCCTGGAACGCAGGGTCGGAGTTCGGCGCGCGTGGACAGATGCCGTTTTCTAACACCCAGGACCTCAGCCCCGGCGCGAGGGGAATGGGGCTTCCTCAGACAGGCGCTCAAGAGGCCAGAATTCCACAGGGGAGGTTGCAAACTCAGCCGAAAGCTGGGCGTGGTGGCGCACGCTTGTAATCCCAGTCCTTGGGAGGCTGAGACCGGAGGATCCGGCTTTGCTGCCAGCCTCAGCTACCTAGTGAGGCCCTCCACGACTTAGTGAGACCCTGTTTCAAAATAAAGAATAAAAAATAGGACTGGGGGTGACTCGGAGGTAGAATGCCCAGTACCGCAAAAAAAAAAAAAAAAAAAAAAAAAAAAAAAAAAAAAAAAAAAAAACACCTCAGCCGAGGCTGTATCCAAATCGTGCCATGCCGTCTATCCTGTTGCTTTGCAGTGATTTGCCCCTCATTCACTGACTGGCATATTTGCCATCCGCACGCCTGCTCCGTTTCAGACCCTTGGCTGGATGTAGGAAGTGCCAAACTGAACCTAAGACACCGTCCCTGCCTGCACACACCTGTCCTTGCCTCCCTCATCTCTTGAGGCTCAGCTCCAGTTCAGGGACAGACACCTACACAAACCGTGACACGGATCAAGTAGCTTTTTTTTTTTGTGGTCGTCATCTGCAGACGCAGGTAATGAAAACTCATGCTGATGATCACAGTAGAGCTGCGGGCTGTGGGGGAAAGTCAAGGTGTGATGGAAACCTTAGGGGAACTTTCCAGGGGGATCCAGGAGAGGACCCCGGAGAAGAGGCAGCCATGAAGCTAAGCCACACCAGGACCGGGTGCGGGGACACACAGATGGCCCTTTCACACCCCGGGGGGCAGGGGCCCCGGGGACTTCACAGATTCACACGTGTGGCTACGCAGCTCACGCATAGAGGACCAGGCAAGGATCCAAAGCCCGCCAGGTCTTCACTGTGAACCTGCAAAGCGGATCCTGCTGAGTCCCAGGCTGCAGAGGGGGAAACTGAGGCTCAGGGAGGGACCGGAAGTCACCACAGGTGGCGGTGCCGGAAACCTGTGGGAATAGAAGGCCAGGGTGCTCCTCTCGGCTCTGACTCTGTGCCAGACGGGGAGATATAGGCGGCACTCGGGCACTGGACAGCCCAGTTGCAACCGAGAGATCAGCCTCCGAGACCAAAGTCACCCGGCCAAAGGACGGGGCTCAGGTCCCGCAGGAGCCTGGGGTGTCACAATCTAACACCGGCTCTCCCGGGGTGTCCTGGGTGGAGGGCCCTCGAGGGACCAGGCTGAGGGCGGGAAGCAGCCACACCCAGAAAAGGCTGGCCTTTGAGTACCCTGGGGGGCTGCTCCGTGACCCCCCAGTTCCCTGTTGGACATTTGAACAGAAATGAGCGTCAGAACCGAAAGGGCCCTGGAGGCCGCCTGGCCCTACACCTTCACTCCCCAGCAGACGATCTGCGGCCCAGAGAGGGCAGCCAGTGCCCAAGGCGGCACAGCTCCCGAGAGATGTCTCTTTGACAAGTTCCGGGCCTGGGGCCCCGCCAGCCGCCTGTCCTCTGAGTCAGCAACCTGCGCCCTGGGGAGGGACCGATGTCCAGGGAGAGACAGACACACAGCACCGGCATCCTGACCGCCAGAGGTGTCAAAGACGTGAAGATAAAATTGACCTATTGCACCATCAAAGAGCCTGGTGGCTCCTGACGGCCATGCGCCCTCTTCGCTGGCCAGGACTGGCCCTGGGGGACCCTGGATGTCCCCCCTCGGCCTCTGATCCTTCCCCTAGCATCATCCCTCCTCCTCCTAACTCTCGACTCTTCTCCAAGCTGGGGTCGGCATCGCTGCCTCCTCCAGGAAGCCTTCAGTGACTACGCCGTCTCGCTGGATCCCTCCCTCCCATGTGGCCACCTGCCCCTTCCCATGAGCACACACCCAACCCACAGCGTGTGATTCCTGGAGGCCCAGAGTCGTCTCCATACACTATTAGAGTCTCACCATGCCTGGCGTCATTAAGTACACCCCTGTACTTCTTCTCCATCTGAGAAACTCCTATCCACCCTTAAAAGCCCTGAGTCGAATGTCTCCAACCCCAGAAGAGCCTCCTGACTCCCCTGGGGCAGAGCAGCACAGGTAGTTTCCTGAACTCCCATTGCCTGTGCTGACACTAGCCACGAGGGTGTCCTGGGTGCTGGCTCAGAGGCAGGCACCTGGCCAGGCACAAGGAACAGAACCCAGCCCAGCCTGAGGAACCTGCATTCCGCCCGGGAGGCCGGTGCCAGCCGCTGTCACTACCTGGTTAGAAGCCCCAGGCCAGGACCCGGCGTCCATACCCCCCAGCATCCAGGACAGCGCCTGGTCAGCGATGCCACTCCAACCTGTTTGCAGAGAGGAAGGCACCACACTGTCTTCTGAAGATGAGCTTGTCAGTGCTCAGAGACATCAAGCAAGTTGCCTGCGGCCACACAGCTGCTCTTTGACCCAGCTGCCCGGCTCCAGGTCGCTCTGCAGAGCCCCACTCGGCAGTACCTGCCGCCCCACAGAGCGCCTCCCCAGAGCAGCCTCCACACAACGTTTGCCGAGTGACTAAGTCACCACAAGGATGCAGAATTCCATTTCTCGAATGCCAGGGTGCTGGGGGCGGAGGCCGGGAACTCGGCTCTCAGTCCTTGGACCCTTTAAGTGAGCGCCATTGGCAGGAGGAAGCGTGCTCTGGTGGCCAGGCTTTGCCCCCCTTCTCGCAGTCCAGGGGCCTCCGGGGGCCTCTGCCCGCCCACCCGCCCACCCTTGGCTGACGCCTGCCTGCCGGCCTGAGTTCTGTGTTCCGGTGAGCCCTGACAATCGCGGCTCCCGGGCCACCCCCGAGGCACCGGGCACTTACCGAGGGCTCCTCCGGCTGCCTCTCCTGCAGCGTCCGCTTCCAGAGAGTCTTGCCAGAGCCATCTTCCAGAAGGAGCAGGAAGCACAGAGCCCAGATGACCTTCCTCCAGCAGCTAGCCATCCCGTGGCGGGCAGAAGGCATTTCCTCTGGGGCCAGCGACCTTCTCCACTCTGGAGAGGAGAGGAGGGACCCTCTGGCGGGTGGGGCGCGAGTGTGCGCGCTCCGCCACCTCCTTTTAGCTGCTCCGGGAGCCCTGCGCCGGGCACATGTCCCTCCTGCCAGGTTATTTTTAGCTTGCCCTGTAACCTCTGGCCCCAGGGGCTGCGACCTGGCAGGTCAGGTCAGGTCAGGGTGGCCTCAGCCCTGGGCAGGTCAGATGGCCCCCGGCAGCAGGATGGGGCACGGGGCTGTTCTGGAGACAGAGAGGAGGAGAGGTCCTGACACTCCCGCCCTGTCTGATCAGCACTGGCGTGCGGGCGGCAGCTCCTCTGGAGGGGGCGGACCGGCGGCCAGGATGGTCTGTGGGGCGCCCGGGGGCTTGGCCTCTACCTGTCTGAGTTTTCAGCTGGGCCCTGGAGCCGTCAGTGCACAAACAGTGCTCTGGGAGATGCTAGCGGGTGGGGGCCCGCAGGGCTACAGCCCCGGGGGAGACAGCTCAGTCCGTGGCCCAGGGCGGGCTCAAGGCAGCGCCTTCCACCCTGAGCTCCCCCAGGGAAATGGTGCGGGAAATGCACAATTCACCTCTAGGGTCCCCAGCACCCTGCAGTGGCGGGCATGTGTGTCTGTGCACACCCTAGAGGCCAGTACTGTGGCCACACCCATTTTACAGAGGTGGAAACAGGCGCAGAGAGGTGTGGTGCTTGCCTGAACCCCCTGGGCAGAGCAGCGGGGAGGCTGAGCCCTCCACGCTGCAGGACCCGTGCTGTGTGTAAGTGGGCCAGGCCCGCTCAGGCTCTAAGTCCCCCTGGAGCCCCTCCTGCTGGTTGCTCCTCAGCCCTCCCACCTGTGAAATGGGCGTGTGACCGCACCTCCCACAAGGCCCTTGGGCGTTCCAGGAGCTGTGCAGAGTGAGCGCTGCCTAGAAGCCTGCCCGCCTGCCATCTCAGCCCCAGGATGCCCTGGCCCAGACCTCTCCTGGCCTCTTAGTGAATGCAACTGTAGTGAGTACATCTTTTTTATTATTATTATTTTTATTTTGAAACAGATGGGGCCTTGCTAAGATGCTGAGGGTCTGGCTAAATTGCTGAGGCTGGCCTCGAACCCGAGATCCTCCTGTCTCAGCCTCTGTGCAGCAGAAGGGTTTGAAAGTCTTCCCACATTTGAATGAATTGAGGCCCCACCGCAGCCCTGGAGATAGGAGTGTCTGTGCACAGAGAGGCCAAGACACTTGCTTAGTGAGGCTCAGGAGCAATCCCCATGGCTTCTGCCCTGCGGGCCACAGGACGCCAGCGTCTCCCTGAATTTTATAACCCACGTGCCTTGCCTGTGTCACCTAACCCTGGTTGTCGCTTTAGCCTACCTTCCAGAACATTCCGTCATTTCTTTATCAGATGGGGCTGGTCCGTGTTGCCCATCAGCCCTTGGGGGCAGGGTCCCTCCCCACCGAGGCTTCTTATTGAGACGTCAGAAAGGGTCAGCCGAGGCCGGAGAGCTGCTCCTGCCACTGACAAGGACCCCTGTGCCTCAGTTTCCTCCCATGCAAAACAGTGTGGGGCTAGACCCTGCCCCTCGGTCACCGAGGGGTGGGGACTCAGGCTCAGGGCCTGCTTAGGATGTCATTCCACACAGCATCCTCACCCTGTTCTCAGAACAGGACACCCTGACCCAGGTCCCTTCCAGAGACGTCCCGCCTCGGGGGACCCTGGGACCCGGGTCGAGACCCAGCGCCTCCCCAGCCCCGCCCGTCCCTGGTTCCCGTCCAGGACCCTGTCTTATTCTTGGGTGTCACATTCCTGGCCTGCTTGCTTCCTGTCTCTCTGTCCACTATGGCCCCATTTCCACGGACAGACCAGCTCTCCTCCCCACGGTGGGTGGCATCCCCACGGCGCCCGGCCTGACCGCTCAGCCTCCGCCATGCCAGGTCCTCTGCCTTGCGACTCCTGCAGCCTGGGACGCCTTTACACTCCGCAAAGTCACCAGGGACTGCCACCGCTCCTGCCTTCTGCTCAGAAGAGGGCTCAGCACAGTCCCCTGGGACGCCAGGACTTAGCCCGCAGTCCCCACCATGGGCTCCTGGCGCCCTCCTTGCTTTGAACTTCTTCCTCCGCCACCGGACCCCTATCTGTACTGATGCCTCCTCCTCCTCCTCCTCCTTCTCCTCCTCCTCCTCCTTCTCTTCCTCCTCCTCCTCCTCCTCCTCCTCCTTCATTATTATTATTATTATTATCATTATCATTAGGTACTGGGGGTTGAACCCAGAGGCATTCTACCTCCAAGCTACACCCCCAATTTTATATCTTATTTAGAAACAGGGTCTCACTAGATTGCTGAGAACCTCACTAAGTAGCTGAGGCTGGCTTTGAACCTGCGATCCTCCTGTCTCAGCCTCCCAAGTTCTGGGATTACAAGCGTGTGCCACCACACCCGGCTCATACAGACTTATTTTGTATTAGTTTTTTGGTCTCCGGAGTCACGGGCACCCGAAGCTCCCAGTTAATAAGCACCACCAGCCGGGCGTGGTGGCACACTTGTAATCCCAGCATTCAGGAGGCTGAAACCGGAGGATCTGGGTTCTCGGCCAGCCTCAGCTACTTAGTGAGACACTCCAAAACTTAGTGAGACCCTGTTTCAAAATAAAGAATAAAAAATAGGGCTGGGGGTGTAGCTCAGAGGTAGAATGCCCCTGGGTTCCATCCCCAGTACCACAAAAAATAAATAAATAAAAATTTTAAAAATAAATAAAAAATAAGCACCACTGAACGAGTGCCCGGTGCTCGGCACGCTTTGTCCTGTCTTCACCGGCCGGCCGGCTGGGCCCGCTGTCCCCCGCACAGGCCTGCACACCGTCCCCAGTCTCAGGTGACCCCTAAGCCGGTGAGATGCCGCCACTTCCAACTGGGCTGCATCCCCGGTGGAAAACACACACTGCATTTTGAAAACTTATGGGGGGGGAATAGTGACTGCTTCATTTTGGAATTTTATACACTGAGCTGCTCATGTTTAGGCTGTCATGGGGTTAAAAAAAAAAACTTACACTAATGGCGCCTGTTTCTTCTTGCTGTTTTACGTGGCTGCTGGGGAATGCACGACTCTTGTGTGGTTTGCACCATGTCCCACTGAGCAGCGCTGGGCGCAGGTACTAATCCCTCTTCACACCTGAGACCCCTCGGTGGAGGCTGCCGACCTCCCCACCAACGCCTTCCTGGCGCCCACCTCCGAGGATGCTCTTCGATTCCGAAGATTTAAGCTAATGTAGTGTGTGTTTTTCTCTGATAATAAAAATGACCCATGTGTATTAGCAGAGAATTTAGAAATAGAGAAAAGAATTTTTAAAACCCTCTAAACTACCTGTCTTCAGTATCAATATCTAGAGACAAGCAGCGTAGCCTTTGTTTCTATGTATCTATATGAGATACAATGGAGGCCAAGGCCCGATGCCAAAGTCAAGGTCGATGTCGAGGCCCAGATAGGGACGTCAGTCTCATCAAGCACACAGAGGCCCCAGACCTCTCAGCTGGGCCACCTTGGGCAAGTCACCCAGCCTCTCTAAGCTTTGGCCTCTCTTCTTCCTCCTCCTCCTCCTCCTCCTCCTCCTC
>PVLC010034950.1:0-16610 GCA_004027655.1 Graphiurus murinus | reverse complement strand
TTGGGGCTGAGCTGGGTTTTCCTTCTTGCTATTTTGAAAGGTAATTTATGGGGAACAAGAGATGTTGAGTGTGAGTGGACATGAGTGAGAGACACAGTGGATGTGTGGCAGTTTCCTGACCAGGATGTCTCTGTGTTTGCAGGTGTCCAGTGTGAGGTGCAGCTGGTGGAGTCCGGGGGAGGCTTGGTGCAGCCTGGGGGGTCCCTGAGACTCTCCTGTGTGACATCTGGATTCACCTTCAGTGGCTACTGGATGTGCTGGGTCCGCCAGGCTCCAGGAAAGGGACTGGAGTTGGTTGGAGAAATTCACCTGAACAGTGGTATACATACTACTCAGAGTCTGTGAAGGGCCGATTCACCATCTCCAGAGACAACTCCAAGAACACGCTGCACCTGCAAATGAGCAGCGTCAGAACTGAGGACACGGCCATGTATTACTGCGCAAGAGACACAGTGAGGGAAACTCAGTGTGAGCCCAGACACAAACCTCCCTGTAGAGACACTCAACTCCTCCAGGGGGCGCTCAGGACACACTCAGCAAATGATCAGTTATCAGACGTGTGTGTGTGTGTGTGTGTGTGTGTGTGTGTGTGTGTGTGTGTGTGTGTGTGTTACTGAGTATTTAACCCAGGGGCCAGGAGCATTCTACCTCTGATTATACAACTCCAGCCTTTGTTTTAGTTTTTCTTTTGAAACATGATCTTCCTCATTTACTGAGGGTGAGACTGGTCGCCAACCTGCTGTCCTTCTGTCTCAACCCTCCCAATGCCTGGGATTAAAGGCATGGACCACCACACTCAGCTCAAGGGGACTTAAAAGTCTGGAGTTTGGTCAGTAATATGACTTCACCTTTATATAATGTATTCTGTGTAGCATTCCCGTTTTAATATTCTGTGCCTACTTTAATTTATCTGACTGGTATAGTTGTTATAACAGAAATTATTGTCTAATGCATTAATTCAGAGAGTAAACTCTAGTCATTATGTCTGTCCTTAGTGCCAATAAAGTATAAAAACTTGTTAAAACACCATCTAAATCTGTAAGTGATGCTTTTTTCAAATCAAACACACAAGATCAATGCAGAATACTCATAGTGCTCACTCACAAGGAATTAGTACAAAGGCCGTGCTGGACAGCAGGGGACAAAGGGAGTCAGCAATCCAGAGCAGGAGAAGAAAAACCCACCACAATTATCACCACAATCCCAGCACCTATTGTCTGTGACACCATGTAATGCAGAGATCTCCACCACAGCTGTTAAGAGTATTGGGTCTGATGATGTCACATGGACATCTAGCAAGTAGGTAAAGGCTTATGCTCTTCCATACTGAAGGGTATGCTGAGAACAGAGAAACCCTCTTAAAAAAGGTCTAAAACTGGTTTATAATCCATGAATCAGCCTGGTTTTGTGGTATTCATTCTAGCGTGGTGATACTTCAGGGTCTTTATCCCCACTCACAATGATGTTTTCAGGAGTTAATGCTTTCCAGGATAATCTCAGAGCAACAATTCATACTGCCTTAAAGATTGCTTATAATGGACATGATGTGCACACACAACCTTATCGAAGCCAATCACTGCTGAGCAGGGAAAGGTGGGGATGGAGACGGAGTGGGGGTGGAGGGCTCAGCAAATGCTGTGTGCGTGTAGGACTCTATCAACCTGAAATGCATAAAGATGTATGATTATAATGCATCAATAAAAATATATCCCATCTTTGAGGCAAAAACAGAAAATGAAGGAATGAGCCTCAAGTGGTCCACAGTGTGTCTATAAACATAGAGTATAAATTATAATTCCATGAAGCATTCATAAAAATAGTTTAAAAAGAACAAATGCACCAATATGAGTGTGCAACAAATAATTTTTACAAAACTGAAAGATATGTTGTTAAAAGTAAGCAATGAGGATGCACAATAATATTTATTTTAATAAACCTGAAAATTATTTAATATCTAAAATATATAAGGAACTAGCCAGGCGTGGTGGCGCACGCTTGTAATCCCAGCATTCGGGAGGCTGAGACCAGAGGATCCGGGTTCACGACCAGCCTCAGCTACCTAGTGAGGCACTCTGCCCCTTAGTGAGACCCTATTTAAAAGTAAAGAATAAAAATAGGGCTGGGGGTATAGCTCAGAAATAGAATGCCCCTGAGTTCAATCCCCAGCACTGCAAAAATAAATAAATAAAATAAAATATATAAGGAACTCAACCACTGGGAGCACGGAGCTGGTTGATTTGACTGGTGCCGTTCATTCATGGAACCAAGAGTGGCATTTCAGAATCTGGGAACAGAACCGGCTGGCTGGCTAAGTCCCTGATGAGGAAGGACTTTGCCTGCACTGTAATACAGTGTTGCCATGACCGAGGAAAAGCACTCACATGCTGGTAGACGCGGGAGAGGTGGTGCAGCATAGCCTCGTTGTGGTTGCATGGTATGAGTGTGCTGCATTGGATAAGGTCAAATCAAAACCAGCGCGGTGAAAGAAGGGAGCAAATATTTTTCTAACAATTTTTATTTCAGCTTTAAAGGTGGGTCATGCGGCCCCGCACTGTTGAGCTGGCCCAGGAGGCACAGCAGGGCAGCCGTGGCACATTTGTTCTGAGGAGCACTGCAGGAACTTCCCTCAAAGCATCCCCACCACCTGTCTATCCCCAGGTACCAGGGATGTTCCATACGTGCACCTCTTGCCAAGATCATCTTCAAGAAATCATGCCCAAGAGCAGCAGTCTGTGCATCTTGGATCCTCTTTGTCCTTTCCCAAGTCTGTCTTACTCCATTGTATGAGTTAGTCGAATTAAGTTTCCTGTGACTTATTTTTAATTCCTAAATTTTGGCTACCGAAGATGAAACTTTTTTTTTTAAATTCTTATGATATATCCGACACAGTAAGAATTCGTCACATAAAGAAAATGTGTTTAGGATACCAGTTTTCTATTTGATGCATGTTATTTTCCTAGGTAAAATTGCCAAGGGGCTTAGAGGTCCAAAAGAAAGAAATTAATGCTGGTGATCTTAATAGCAGTATTTTGTAAATGACCATCGTCCCCCTATTTCATAGGTCTGGTCAGTTTTGTACAATTTGCTATCACACTTGACAAGTTTATTATCCTTTCTAACTTCTGAACTGAAAGCACAAAAAAAATCAATCTGGAAGCAGTTATTGTTGGAAATATGAAGTTGGGTCTCTTTTAATCTTTGTATGTTTTTTTCTGAATTACCTGACTATGCTGGCAAGGATGTTTGTTTACAATCAAATTGTATTGGTGTCTGCAGACCTTGTTGGTACTTGTCAATGCCACGTTCAATTAAAAAATCTTTTCCTTCAGAAAAAAAAAAAATAAGGAACTCAAACATCTCAATACCAAACACACACATACACACACACACACACACATACACACACAGACCATATACACAGATATGATCCAAGTAAATTTTGTTCAAAAGCATGAATAAAATTTTCTTGCATATGTGATAACGATGGTTATATTAAACATGATTTTTAAATGTTTTATATTTGGTTCATTACATAATGATTTCATTTCCTTTGGATTCACACATGGTAGTGAGTTTGCTAAATATGTAGTTCTAATTTAATTTTTGGAACCTCTATAACTTGGTTTATAATGGCTTCACTGGTTGCATTTCCATGCCCATTTTGAGTGCTACACTCTTACATCCTTCTAATATTTCTAAAAGTTGGGAAAGAAAGCTTAGTTATCTGTACTTTAGTCTTCGGTTTCCATCTATAAACTGGAGATATAATTGAAGGCACATGTCATGAATTGTGTACATATGATAAAATGAAATGAAATAAGAGTTTGATGGTTAAATAAATATTTCATAAGAACAATCTTCCCAAACCTCCTCATTACCACCAAGTGCCACAGCACTTACATCTGCTCTGGACAAAGCCCTCTCTGAGATGTCCCTCTAAAGAGCCTGCTTTATAGCAGGAAAATATGCAAATAGGGCCTCCCTCTGCTGATGAAAACCAGCCCAGCCCTCACCCTGCAGCTCAGGAGAGGAGCCCAGCCCTGCATCCCAGGTGACCCCATTCAGTGATCAGGACTGAACACAGAGGATTCACCATGGAGTTGGGGCTGAGCTGGGTTTTCCTTGTTGCTATTTTGAAAGGTAATTTATGGGGAACAAGAGATGTTGAGTGTGAGTGGACATGAGTGAGAGACACAGTGGATGTGTGGCAGTATCCTGACCAGGATGTCTCTGTGTTTGCAGGTGTCCAGTGTGAGGTGCAGCTGGTGGAGTCCGGGGGAGGCTTGGTTCAGCCTGGGGGGTCCCTGAGACTCTCCTGCGTGGCTTCTGGATTCACCTTCAGTAGCTATGCAATGCACTGGATCCGCCAGGCTCCAGGGAAGGGGCTGGAGTGGGTTGGACGAATTTACCCAAGCAGTGGTAGCACAAACTATGCAGAGTCCGTGAAGGGCCGCTTCACCATCTCCAGTGACAACTCCAAGAACACGATGCACCTGCAAATGAGCAGCCTGAGAGCTGAGGACACGGCCATATATTACTGTGCAAGAGACACAGTGAGGGAAACTCAGTGTGAGCCCAGACACAAACCTCCTGCAGGGGCGCCCAGGACCAGCAGGGGGAGCTCAGGTCCTGAAAGTTTTACATCCAACTATGAAAAGGAAACAGATGCAGACAGTTGACTGCATTTTTCTTCTGTTGTGTTTTCAGGTTTCTGTCCACGTAGCACTTTCCCCTGAGCCTTATCATTCTGGACATGACATGTAGGTCTCTAAGTTCCAAATTATTATTGGAATTCATTGCAAATGAACTTTTGCCAGAATTCTGAATCTCAGAGTTCCAATATTTGAACTTTTAAAAGAAGAGATTCCTCATGATAAATCCCTAAAGTATATATTTTAAAAAATATCACAGTTTGAAAAATGTGATTATTAAAGAAGTAGTTTAAGGTAGATTTTTATTTTGTTTTGTTTTGGGGTATTCGGTATTAAACTCAGGGACATTCTACCTCTGAGCTATACCCCCAGCACTATTTTTTATTCTTTATTTTGAAACAGGGTCTCACTAAGTTACAGAGTGCCTCACTAGGTAGCTGAGGCTGGCACAAACCTGGATTCTCGGTCTCAGCCTCCCAAAAGCTGGAATTACAAGCACGTACCACCATGCCTGGCTGCTAGTTTAACATTATTAAAAGACAATTATTCATCTTTGACAAGGAGTTTATATAAAATCATCCAAAATACTTCAAAGGCCATTTGAAATTATAAAATAGACAATAATAACATACATACTATTGGAATAGTAAACACTCAGTTATATATGATATTGACAGTCACACTAGTATAAAATATATTAAAAGATGATATATACTTAACTAAGTTGATTGAAAACTAATTTCTTACATTTTTTTAATAATTCTGTGCCTCTGAAATAATGTGCCAGGCCATATCAATGTATTTGTAAAATTTATCAGATATGGCAAGAGGAAAAATTGATTATCCAATAGCCCAAAGATCCAAGGTCAGCATCAGGAGAAACTACTTTTTACAAAGATTGATGTACAAAATGAATATTTTGCAATCATTGCAGACGTTTCAAAATACTTGCATACATATGCACATATTTCATTCATGAGAAAGACTGAAATTGTAGAAGATTGCTACATTTATTTAATGTTTTATTGGTGTATCACAGTCTCAATCATACTGTAGTTCACTGTGATAGTGGCACACATGCACTCAGCCTTGGTGAGCTTTCCCCAGCTCCTTCCACTCTTTTCCTCTTCCACCTGCATGACATTGAGATTGGCGTTGGTGTTCTCACATGTGCACATTGTTATTACACTGCATTTGGATAAATATTTGTATCATTTCCACAAAATGATGCCAGGTCTTCATCTGAATTTTTCATGAAATGCATTAGGATTAATGGTAATAATCCACTTTCTTAGAAACCTCCTGACACTTGTATAAGAAGCACCATGGCAGTTAATTGCAAATCTCTCGCTTTGGTTTGGGAGTCAGTTGAAGTCCCAGGAACACTAAAGCATAGATTTCCTCCTGGTGACACAGAATGTGCCTCCCCAGTGATCCCCCAACAGTGAGATAAGAGTGGATCCCAGCTGAGTGTGCTGCAGTAGGAGGGTCTCTCTGAGAACAAGGAGTCACTGCTGCCTCAGAGAGGAGACAAAGTCGGGAACAGCACAGCCATTGGAGCCTCTGACCCCAACAGCTTCCAGAGCCAGCTCAGGCCTCTCTTCTGCCTCAGGCTCATGTCTTCCTCTCCACTGTGTGTCTGTCACCCAGGTGCATCCTCTCTGTGCTTTATGGGAAATGAACTGTGCCCATGGGCTGCACAAGGACTCACAGTCCCAGGGGACACATGCATTCCCTGCAGGGAAATGACATCCACACTGGGGGGATTCCAGGGTAAATCTGTCTATTTCTGACCTCAGGTCTGCAGGCTAAGGGCAAGTCAGGAGGGAATGACAGTCATTAGGTTGGGTCCACAAGGCAGCACAGTGCCTCCTGCATAGGTATACTGTAGAATCTGGGGTTTCCTCATGAAAACGAACCAACTCACCTGCCTTCTGCTGCCCCAGGAACCAGGTGGCCCTGGGGTCTGTCTCACCTGCATGAGCAGGCAGAGGTGCTGCCCACCAGGTCTTCACGAAGGTAACATGTATACAGACTGAGGGTTCTGAAGAACCCAAATTAGAGTCTGCCCAAAGTTAACTCCCCTGTCTGTTGTGTCCTGAGCCTGATGCCCTGCTTTCCAAGACTCCATGGTTGGTGGAAATGATTCCCAGGACCTAGCCTGGTATGGAAGGAGACATAGACTGCAGCTTTTGTGGGGGCCGAGTGCACTAGGAGACAGCATTGCAAGAGTGTGAGCTTAGGGCAGTAGATCAGGGCCTTCTTCTGGACTCAGAGTTCCCCTAATGCCATGAAGGGCCCCTGCTGGCTCAGGACAACCAGAAGCCCATCCCATGCCCAGCACAGAGGCAGGCTGAAGCTGTGTGAGCAGGCCAGGCAGCAGATGCACGGCCTGGACAGCAGCACGCATTCTTTTCTGGAGCCTCCATTCCTGTAAAGAGGAGCTGTCCTCCATGGAGCCCACCTGCACAGGTGAGACAACAGAAGGAAGCACAGAGGGGCCCCACAGGAGAGCTAGGTGGAGGGTCTAGGGAACAATGGTCTTCTAGTCTCCAGCCAGCCTGGTGCAGAAGCTAGGTGAAGGTCTGTTTATGTCCTAGCACTCACCCTGTCCTTCCTTCCTATGGCAGATCCCTGTGAGTGTCAGCTGGGGTGTGGTTCTTGGGTGACACTGCCCACCTGTCAGGGAACAGTGTGGGCTGCTGCAGGGCTCAGCCAGACTGGCCCTCTCTAGTGCATTTGGCATTCCCTCCACACTTGCAGGATTCCAAGGTGCAGAGAGAACAGGGGACCCACCATACAGGCAGAGGCTTGTCTCTTCATACATGGAGTGTGCTTTTGTTCTGAGGACATAGGAAATCTTGTATCTAGACTGAGGTCATTATTGGCAACATAAGGAGCTAGGTACAGGAATAGAGTGACGCCTGCTTCCATGTCCTCACACCCCAGCCCCTGTGGTTGTGTGCAGGTGAGGTCTGAGGGACTGACGGGGAACTGGCTTTGAGTGGCACCTGTACCTATGGGTGACCTCAGGCTCATCTTCCCCCTGAGGATCCTAAAAGAGATGGGAGCCCTACTATCACCCAAACACTCAATTGATGCGACTTTCAAAACCTCAGTATTTTACTAGAATCTTAGCTCAGTGAACTAGAGACCCCATATTTTCATTATAAGCTTACTTACTATTCCCCAATATTTACATAGCATTCTAACTAAAAGTCTGTATTGTCAAAGTGGGACTTTTCCCCTGAATTTTCCAAAATTGACTTATAACTTCAATCATATAGGACATTTCAGCTTCTCAATTGATGCAAATTTCAAGACTTCAATACTTTACTAAAATTTCACCCAAAACAACCTCTGGGTATATAATCAGCGAATCACCTTTTTTGCCATCAAACTGTTAATGTAGTTTAACTTATAAAGCAATGCAATAAAAATGCATAAGCAGAAAGCTGTGGTCTCAGGATTTTTATTAATTTGTAGTGGGATTACACATGCAAGCAATAACATCCCAGTCAGAATGCCCTCCACGTCAAGAATGACCAAAAGGAGCAGGTATCAAGTTCACTAATGTAGCTCAAACACCTTGCTAAGCCACACCTGCAAAGGATACAGCACTGATGAAAATTAAGTCAGAAGTGCAAGTGTGCCTACGCTATGCTGTATTATAGGTTTTGTACATTTCTTGCCAGACACCATAGTCATGCAGTTCACCCAAATGAATCAACACCAGAGTCCCTGTGTTCTTGTTCCTGGCAGTGGAGAGAGTGCCCCTGGTTTGATTCCCAGCTGGTCCTTCTCATATGTGATGTAATTTTCCACCAGTGTCACATGTTTTCAATGTTTCTGTCTTTCCTTGCAGAGTGAGGCTGTTGCTCCTTAGTCTGGAGAGGGATTGAGGTTCTGGGCAGAGCAGGGGTGCTTTCCTTTGCTCCCCTCCATTTCCAGAATGGTTCCCACAGTGCAAGTAGGATGCTGCTTTGATGCTGCCAAATCATAATATTCTCCTGTAGTAGTGAAAGCTTATGTAACCTGTGTGTATCCAAGCCCTGGAATGCTCTCCATCGTGAAAATGAGGGTTTTCCTGACTCACTACCTCATGACAATACTTACTACAATTGAATGATGCCAAATGAGTGAAGCTCACATTATAAATGGTAGAAAATGAAAACCAATTAAATTATCTTGAAGTTGAGTTCATCAAAAAACTGTGGGAGAAGGGGGTGAGTGGAGGGAGGACTTCCAGAGGGCTGGAGCAATGTCAGGAAAATCCACCTGTTCACTGTCTCAGGGGCTATGGTGGCTGCACAGGAGGAAAACCAGCAAACACTCAACCACTGTTTACTCTCATGATGTGACATTTATGCCATGCCAATCATGAGTCACTTAATCCATCTATAATAAACAAATGGATAAATCAGATGAGAGGGTCTGATGGAAAGGTAAACAGTAGTACGTGAATTCTCTGTGATCCCTGAAAACACCTCAGCATGAACCTGGCTCAAGACTGCATGGAAATCACACCTGCTCTCAACAGGAAGGGGTTCACAAACATCACCAGGCTGGGCCCACACTCTGCAGGGGCTGGCCCAGGGGCAATGCAACCTAATGGTTAGGATTGTGGATCCATATATGAGGAAGAATCTAACGAAACATGGGATACCAGACACATTATACAAAATAGTCAAGCTTTTGCATGAAATTTCACACCTGAAAAGTAGGCAACGCAGAAACATTGCACCAAGAATTCATGTTTCTAAGGTGAACACCTAAAGTAAAAATAAAATTGATATCACCTACACAGTTATCTCTGAACAAGCAAAAATTAAATAAGAGTCATTAATGCATATATACTGAATGAGTGAAGCTTTTCATATTTCACTTGAATGTTAAATAAATTTTAATTAAAAGCACAAAAATTTTATACACAATTCTAAATAAAAACATGATTTAAGATCTATGTACATGAAAGCACAATCTTCTAAAGAATGTGACATGTTGCTAACCTGGGGAGAACCTGTTTCTAAGTAAGAAATAAAATCAGGCTGAAAGCCAGGCATGTTGGCGCATGCTTGTAATCCCAGCATTCGGGAGGCTGAGACCTGAGGATCCGGGTTTGCGGCCAGCCTCAGCTACCTAGTGAGGCACTCTGCAACTTTGTGAGACTTGGTTTCAAAAAAAAAGAATAAAAAATAGGGCTGGGGGTGTGGCTCGGAGGTAGAATGTCCCTGAGTTCAATCCCCAGCGCCACCAGAAAATAATAATAATAATGTTACATGTTGCTGAATGCTGTAATTGAGCAGACACCTCCAGTACACTTACATCTGATCTGAGAACTTCCCTGTCTGAGTATTCTCACCCCAGAGCTTGCTTTATGGCAGGAGGACATGCAAATAGGGCCTCCCTCTGCTGATGAAAACCAGCCCAGCCCTCACCTTGCAGCTCAGGAGAGGAGCCCAGCCCTGCATCCCAGGTGACCCCATTCAGTGATCAGGACTGAACACAGAGGACTCACCATGGAGTTGGGGCTGAGCTGGGTTTTCCTTGTTGCTATTTTGAAAGGTAATTTATGGGGAACAAGAGATGTTGAGTGTGAGTGGACATGAGTGAGAGACACAGTGGGTGTGTGGCAGTTTCCTGACCAGGATGTCTCTGTTTGCAGGTGTCCAGTGTGAGGTGCAGCTGGTGGAGTCCGGGGGAGGCTTGGTTCAGCCTGGGGGGTCCCTGAGACTCTCCTGCGTGGCTTCTGGGTTCACCTTCAGTGATCACTGGATGAGCTGGGTCCGCCAGGCTCCAGCAAAGGGGCTGGAATGGGTTGGAGAAATTAACCCAAACGGTGGTAGCACAAACTATGCAGAGTCCATGAAGGGCCGATTCACCATCTCCAGAGACAACTCCAAGAGCACGGTGCACCTGCAAATGAGCAGCCTGAGAGCTGAGGACACGGCCATGTATTACTGTGCAAGAGACACAGTGAGGGAAACTCAGTGTGAGCCCAGACACAAACCTCCTGCAGGGGCGCCCAGGACCAGCAGGGGGCGCTCCTGCCCTGCAGGTTGTGGTTGGATCCATGAAAAGGAAACAGATGCAGAGCAGACTGGCATTTGATGTTATTTTTTTCAATTTCCTGTCCATTTAAAAGTTTTCTTTGAGCAGTGCTCTGCATTTATGATTCTGGCTCTACCATGTAAACGTCTGAGATCCAAATCATTAATAGGTTTTTTTGGAATGGACTTTTGTCAGAATGTTGAATCTCACAGTGTGAAAACTTGAAACTCTGAAAGAAAAATTTCCTCATGTCTAAAAGCTCTAAAATGCAAAATTCCAAAAATAACACTACTTGACAATGTATTTATTGAAAAGGTATTTTAATATCACTAATATGCAATTATTTCTATTTTACCTGTTTGTGTTTATCCATTTCACTTTATATTTTACTTTACATAATAAAATAAACAGTAATATAATATAAAGTTTTACATGAGTAATACTCATGTGTACCAAGAGCATTCACAGTGGTAATAATAGATTTTATGAACTTTATTCAAAGAGAAATAGGTCAAAACCTGAATGTCCATTAGTTTGTGTTTTAATTTTGTGCACACATTTATATCATTGCGATTTTCTTGAATGCCGAGCCAGGCAAGAGCAATGTTTTGAGGAAATTTGTCAGTCGTGGCAAGAGGAAACAGCAGAATATCCAATGGACCAAAGACACTCAGACCAGGAGAAATTTTACTTTTCAATAAAGTATACGTGCAAAACAAAGATTTTTTTCATTTGGTGGCAAATTTGAAAAGTTTTATGTACATAGGCAAAGCCAACACCCAAAATCAATATTGAGATGCGCCCTTTCCAGGACACAAACTCTCAAAATTACATTCTGTAGTCGGACTCACTCAAAACCTCTCTCCAGTTTATAGTTCATGCATTGCAAGTGGTGAAAAGATTCTGTGAATTCTGGAATGAATAATTGCTACTTTCTTTAAGCCATAGATTTACTGGGACAACATATTAACCCTCTTTTTAAAACTTTTGTGTCATCTGATGTGTCAACTAGTGAATTGTCGACTACATTTTCTGGGTTCTGTGTTCTCAGTATGGTCTTACAAATGTGGAAATATGCCCTGTGTGCACTCCTACACAGTGGACAGATTTAGCTGAAACAATGCTGGAGGCTGAACCACAAACTCATTGGGCAAGTGTCTTCTCATCCTAGGATGCTCTTACTTATTTTAAAATAAGTAACTGATTTCCCTGGCATTAGAGCTGCCACAGACAAGAGAGGAGTCAGAGTCGGGGACAGCACAGCCACTTGGAGCCTCTGACACCGACAGCAGCCAGGCCCAGCTCAGGCCTCTCCTCTGCCTCAGGCTCCTTCCCTCCTCTCCAATGTGTGTCTGCCACCCAGGCGGATCTACTCTGTGTTTTATGGGCCGGGAGGTGAATCCACGGGGTGCACATAGGTAAGAGCCCAGGAGAACCCAGGACTCCTCAGTACGACCGATAATCCCCAGGTTGTGACTCCCAGGTGGTCACAGGTGATCATTGCACAGGGTTTCCCTGATGAGGCGCAGGGGTTAGCAAAGTGACCCACTGCTCAATAGCCTTTTGAGGAACACCTTGAGTCCAGCACACACCTCTCTCCTATGGGCTGGAGGAGGATGAGGAGATGCACTGTGAGACCAGACAGGGACCTCCCAGCAGGGCAGAGCTGGGATGCAGGGTCTGGGGACCCTCCCAGCACAGCCATGGCACCAGAAGCATTGCAGGGGTGCCAGAGAGGGAGTTCCACTGAGGTAGAGCTGTTGTCTTTCAAAAACTATAGTCTGTGGTAAGACATTTCTGCTCATGTGTGATAAAACTGTGTTTATCAAGTACAGTAATGAAAGAGGCGGGAGGATCAGGAGCCCAGCTCTCAGTTGGAGGAATGCCTGTGGGGCTTCAAGTAAGGCCCTGCCCTCTCTGTGGGCATCCCTCCCGTGGTTCCAATATTTTAACTCAGTGGAATGAAAATGGGGCAGCTAGCGTGCTTTATTATTATATTGGTCTTGAGATTGGTCTTTTAGTCCCCACTTGGAGAGAGCATAGATTTTTATTACATGGAAGCCCGCCTGGGGAACAGTCCAGAAAGCAGTAGAATAAGTATTCTGCTGTAAACCCTCATTGAGGACTTCAGACCTGCCTGGGATAAGGATGTGGCTGTGTGTGTGTGTTTGTGGTTGTATGTTTCTGTGATTCTAAGATTATAAAGGTGGATTCGTCCTCCCCGGGTTTCTGAGTGATCCCAGGAATTGGAGACTCAGTAGGCCTTCCTCCAACTTTTGCCAAGACCCCAAAGCAATATCCCTAACTGGTCTCGGTAAGGGGCTGCCTGTTGGGCCCCAGTAGTAAATAGGTCCCCTGTCCCCGAAAGCTGACTGTAAGTAAGTGCGACGGGGGGTTGAGCCTCTGCATTCCTTTGTGCTTGGCGATGGCACTCCTCCTTAAAGAAGGCATACCATTTTATGTAGGTCCCACTTGGAAGGACCACCTTACACAGATTTTTCCAGTCTTGGGCAGTACAGGGTTGGTGAGCCAGCCCTGGCAAAACAGTCTCAGCCCAGGGGGAATTAGGCCCATCCTCATTAACCGTCTTTTTTAATTCCTTCAAATCCTGAGGCTCCCAAGGATACCAGGGGTCCTGTTGAGCTGGGGTGGGGTTTAGATTGACCAGAAAAGCCTGCAGCTGGGATTCCCCGCCCCCCCCCCACCTTAGAGGGGAGGTCCGTCCCCGCGGGGCACATCTCCCTGAAGGGGGCTTGAGGTTGTCCAAACAAAAGGGGAATAAGTCTCCAGAGAGTGGTTTATTACCAGTGTCTGACAGGCCCTGAGATTTGGGAATCCCCACCTCCTCTGGGGGGGCCAAGGCCCCTCCCTGATGGGGCCTGGCAGAGGCCATCCAGGCCAGGGAAGGATATAGGCCCCTAGGGGGCTCCCGACTCCTTTCAATATCAAGCTGTTTTGCGCCCCCTGGGTCAAGGGAACCCCTGTCCTTTAAGTCCGAGATTTTTACAGACAGCCCTTAGAAGGCCGACCATGCCCCTTCCTCCGGGCTGGGGAAGTCCCCTTCGCCCCTGACAGATGAGGAAGAACTACAGCCCCCAAAACATGCCTTAAGGGCAGACACTGTGGGATTAAATCACTGTGGGGTGGTCTCCCCCCTCTTGAACCTCTCTCTGGCAGGCAAGGCGTTGTACCCTGTCCCAGGTATCGCAGGAGAAAAGGTCTCCAGAAGTTATCCAAGGTGCCAGATCTATCACGGCTTTCCATACCTTGTCGGCCTGAGAATCCAACAGTTCCAACCCCAACTCTTCAGCATACAGTGAAGAGCCTTAAGGGCGGGCTCTTTTTCTTTCCCTGTTGTGTTACCCATGTTTAATTATATGGGTCAAATCTTCCCCTGTAGACCGCTTAGCCTGAGGATGAAGAGGATACTCACGTCCTTCTCCAAGGCGAGGCAGCTGGGCTCCTCTCCGAGGCGGCTCGCTCTTGGAGTGTCCTATGCAGGTGACAGGTGACAGCCGGCAAACCAGAAACTGGGCAGAAACACCACTTGTCAGTCCACTCACCTTTCGCCCCTTTCACCTGCGATCGCCCCTCACCCAGGGCAATGCCCACTGGCAGGACCCAGGAAAAGGAAGATTGCGCCGCACCGACGTTGGGGACAGAGTATCTAAAGCTCTTCCGTTTATTGCCCCAAGAAGTGGGGTTTAAATAAGGTGCACGCCAGTGAGACCTAATCCTCGTAGTAATAATGCGGAATGGTGCCAATCAGGAGCCTGATCACAGGCTGTCCACACACACGGAAGTGCAAGTATCAAATCAACTCATCTTTAAACAAATATGTTTTCCACCCTTCCCTCCTCCTCTCGGCACCATCTTCACTTTGCCTCGTGCCCCTCCTCCCCCTTCTGCTCCCCTTTCATCTGCCTCTGTTCTCTCTCTGATGTACTGCAGGTGTTTCTCCCTCCTCTCCTCGCAGTTGTACATTGATCCTACTGAATTCCACCTGTCATATCCTGGGGGATACAGGCCTCCATTTGGGGAATGTTTGCAATATAAGGTCCAGATCCCTGACCTGGAGTTTGGTTTAAATGAACTGCTTCATGTTGCTGGAGCTGTGATGGGTGGTTTCCCCAATTGCCTTAGGTTTCAGGCCTGACTTTGTTAATGGGGAACATGTACCAGTGGCAGTAGAGGTGCTTAAGCTCCTGGTGAGCTGGCTGCTCTGACATCCACGCATCAACTAGTGGCTGCTTTTTAGTTTTATTTTAATTAATGAATTATTGTTGTACACATTGATGGGGTATGGTGTGATGTTTTGACACACCTCTGCATCATGCAAAGATCAAGTCAGGTAATAACCATGCCCTTCACTCCATGCAGGTCGTACATCTTTGCACTGCTAACTTTTAAAATCCCCTCTTCTGGGTGTTTGGAGTATTATTGGTATTTGTAGTCACTGTATTGCTCAAAAGAATACATGAAGTAATCCTGCAGCCCCCTTGCACACAGGACACACTCACCAAGCTCCCCAAATCCTCCCTTCCTCTAGTTGACCCCAAATTCTGGAATACACCATTCTAACCTGCACATCTATGAGAACATCTTGTTTAAACTCCATATATGAATGGCATCACATGGAATTTACCTTCTGCACCTCATTTTTTCACTCAACCTAATATCACTCAGGATCCTCCATGTAGCAGAAATGGCAGGATTTCACAGTTTTCATGACCAAAGAGCAAGGACTTCATGGTGTACACACACCACATTTTCTTCATGCATCAATCCATCAGTGGATGCCTGGGTCGACTCACTGTCTTTGCTCTTGTGAACAGTGCTGCATTACTCATGAGAGTGTGCTGTGCTTTTATTTAATTAATTAACCTCCTTTGAATACACACACAGTTGTGATGTGCCAAATATGTCATAGTTCTAATTTAACCTCTTTTGGAACTTCTGTAATTTTTAATAGCTCTGCTAGTTAACTTTCTATGACCATTTTAATTCCACTTTTTTCATTTTTTCTAATTTTTTTTCTTTACTGCAGATGGAATTCAGGGACTTTCCATCTCTGAACTATATCCCCAGCCCTAATTTTTATTCTTCATTTCAAAACACGGTCTCATGAAGTTGTGGAGGGCCTCACTAAGTAGTTGAGGCTGGCTGCAAATCTGGATCCTCCAGTCTCAGCCTCCCAAGTACTGAGATTACAAGTATGTGCCACCAAGCCCAGCTCATTTTTGTCTAATTTTTTAAACTTTGGAAAGTCAGTATGAGTCTTCTGTACTTTGGTCTTTAGTTTTACATTTCTGAATGGGATAAAACTTTTATCAACATGGCATGAATTATGTACCTATGAAAATCAAATGAGATAAGAGTTCAATGTTGAAATGTATTTCATAAGAAGCAATATTTCCCCAAACCTTCAAATAACTACCATTTACCACAGCATGCAGACATCTGCTTTGGGCATGGCTCTCACTTAGACTCCTACACTAAAGTTTTCTTTATACCAAAAGGATATGCAAATAGGGCTCCCTGTGCTGATGAAAACCAGCCCAGCCCTCACCCTGCAGCTCAGGAGAGGAGCCCAGCCCTGCATCCCAGGTGACCCCATTCAGTGATCAGGACTGAACACAGAGGACTCACCATGGAGTTGGCGCTGAGCTGGGTTTTCCTTGTTGCTATTTTGAAAGGTAATTTATGGAGAACAAGAGATGTTGAGTGTGAGTGGACATGAGTGAGAGACACAGTGGATGAGTGGCAGTTTCCTGACCAGGATGTCTCTGTGTTTGCAGGTGTCCAGTGTGAGGTGCAGCTGGTGGAGTCCGGGGGAGGCTTGGTGCAGCCTGGGGGGTCCCTGACACTCTCCTGTGTGGGATCTGGATTCACTGTCAGTAGCCATGG
>PVLC010034949.1:0-16610 GCA_004027655.1 Graphiurus murinus | reverse complement strand
TGGACGCAGGGGGCAGAGGGACGCCCTCAAGCAAGTGATGTAATTACACAATCATATCAAGGTCACTCACCGAAGTGAACCTGAGGGGGAGGGAAGGGGAGGGGATTGGGGTGGGAATTGGGGAAAGGGTCAAATGAGAACTATGTGCAAATATGTTGTTAACAACCCATACTTAACAAGGATGTATGTTATATTGCACGAATTACTACAATAAAAAAAAAAAAAAGAAATAGGATCTAAGTTATGGGGGTCTTGCTTAATTGCTGAGGCTGGCCTTGAATCTTTTATCCTTTTGATCAGCCTCCCAAGGTGTACACCACTGAATTGCACTTTGTTGTGATATTTGATAGTTGTTTTTTATTTTAGATATTTTAATAGCTTATAAGCTTTAAAGCATATTCTTAATATTCTTAATTCATCAAATATCAAGAACTCCACTCATCTGAAGAAATGGTTTGTTTAATATAAAATTTTTAACCCTATACCAAAATTTATGAATTATAATATCTCAGAGTAAGGCGTAGAAATATGATCTAACAAGAAAATTATAATGAAACCACAACCTTCCCCCCATGAAAATAAAGGTAGAATCAAAGTAAGCATACAGAATGGAAGAAAATCCTTGTCACCTACCCATCTGACAAAGGTCTAATATCTAGAATACACAAATAACTTAAAAAGTGTAATACTTAAAAATAATAAAAATGGGCAACCTAACTGAATAGACATTTTTAAATGAACAAATAAAAATGGCCAACAAGTACATGAAACAATATCCAACACCTTTAACAATAAGATAATTGAAAATCAAAACTATACTGAGATTCCATCTAACTTCAGTTAGAATGGCAATCAAGAAGACCACAAACAATAATAAATGCTGATGAGGATGTGGGGACATAGTAACTCTGTTACACTGTTGGTATAATTTCAAACTAGTATAGCCACTATGGAGATCAGTGTGGAGATTTCTTAGAAGATTGAGAATGGAACTACCATATGACCCAGTGATTGTGCTCCTGGGCTTGTTCCTAAAGGAATTGAGATCAGAACATTATAGTGATACTTGCATATCCATATTCATAGCAGCACATTTACAATAGTCAAATTATGGAACCGAAGCCAGGCATGGTGGCACACGCTTGTAATCCTAGTATTTAGGAGGCTGAGACTGGAGGATCTGGGTTCGAGGCCAACCTCAGCTACTTAGTGAGGCTCTCCACAACTTAATGAGACCCTGTTTCAAAAATAAAGAATAAAAATAGGACTAGAGGTGTAGTTTGGAGGTAGAATGCCTGGGTTCAATCCCCAGTAAAGCAAAAAAAAAAATTATGGAACCAGCCTAGGTATCCATTAACAGATAAATGGATCACAAAACGTATACATACAATGGAATTTTACTCAGACATAAAGAAGAACAAAATTACACCATTTACATGAAAATGAATAGAACTCGAGATTATTATACCAAGCAAGGTTAGCCAGTCTCAAAAAAATGAGTAGATAGGTGTTTTCTCTTATATGTTGAAGCTAGAGATATTTGGAAATAAGAATAACATCAACTAGAAGAGGGAAGAGTCCAATGGAATGATTGAGGGAGTTTAGGGAAGGGAGGAGGGGGACAAAGACATAAAGAGTTTAACAGTTGAAATAATCCTACAAATAACATACAAAATTACCAATTCCAATATCAAAGACCTGTGCAGGGAGGGAAAAAAGGGGCAAAGGACCCAGTGGGAAGGGCATCAAGTTGTGTGCATGTATTTTTCTGTCACTCTATACCCCAATATGGTGTAAAATTATAATGCACCAAATTAAAAAAAAAAAAAGAAGATAAAATTGGTGTGGAAGTGGAAGCATGCTTTGCTTCAAGGGAGTCTCAGGACTCCTCTCTGTCTTTGTATCTTTCTCCCCTCTCCTCTTTCTTATTCTCTGTTTGTTTCTTTGTCAACAAATATTACTGAGTGACAAAGTACAAAGCACCACCCTCAAAACCCAGATTTATAGAAATAGAAGGTAAAATGGTACCCACTTTGCTCTAAGAGAACTCAAGATCTACTTCTATCATGTTAACATTTTTCTAATATTTTAATTATAATTAAGATATAAACACATGGTCACTAAATTTACCAGTGAAATAAATGGAAAGAAAAATCAATATAATTAATAGTTGACTTTATTTTAATACTAACAGGCCTGTGTTAAGAAGTAAAGAAATTACAAATGTAGTAACATTAACAATAATGAAGTAAAATGTTGCAATAAAATCGGATTGGAGTCAGAGACATAAAACTTTTGAATGCTTTCTCCCGCTCACTCAAAGCTATAAAGCCAAATACATTTGAATTTTATAATGATTCAAAATGATGTTTTCTATTTTCAATTTCTTCTTATCTTCCCATAAACAATATGAGACTCTGAAAAAAAATACCGTTATTATGAAACAAACCATGGTTCCCTATGATCATAAGGACAAATGACTTTTCAGTTAGTGTTTCACTAGCTTCAGGGTGGCAGATATTCTCACCTTCGCAGTCACCTGAGTGGTTCTGGCTTCTGTCTCTGCAGATTGTTCCTTAGATACACTAAGTACCAAATAACATGAGGCAAAGACTCTCCAAGGATTTCCATTTCTCTGGGATCAATCTCTTGAAAAAAGAAGCAATTAAAACTGACATTTCCCCAGTTGTTTAATTTTTTCTATCAAGTCTAAAATTGTCAATTAAGTAGAAAAGATATGTACACAGGGGCCATCTATGATAGAATGCATATTTCTATTTAGCAGATCTAAATGGGCTATGAGATCTGCATGTCTTTCAAGCTCCTGCACAGTTATCAGTTCATAGCTTGCACTACAATTAACAGGTTTAGGAAACTAGTGACAAGCCTGATGTATCTTCATTATCTTATATAAAGCCTTGATGAATTCTCCAAAGTTAAATTTAATAGAAGTGAGGGAATAAAGGCATATGTAGCTTCTTGAGGTTAATGCGATATGTATAGATATGGTATAGATACATATGGTTTTTCTATAAATATTTCTTAAGAGGAAATAAGAAATTAATCAAATGCAGGGACACGGAAACATCTTGTGAAGGAACACAATGAGTCTTGTGAGAAAACTCTGAGAAGAAAAACAAAGGTCTTTCACTCAGTGTGTTCTGTATACTGATGTAACCTTGGTAGTGTTTTCATGCTTCCTGTCAAACCAGGATGTTCTGATTTTGTATAGCCCACGAGATATGAGTGTTCTTTGTAACCAGATAGATTTTTTTTTGCTAAGACTTTGACTTAGCTTCTTCTGTGAATAATCAATTGTGCTACATGCTTAGGGCTGTCATGTAGTTTGCCACCTTTAATAATCTCCTGAGTTCTGCTGGCTATAAAGCTTGCAGATCTTCAGAATAAAATTGACAATGGCATAAAACTGTTTTCCACCTCATTTCTTCGGCTCCGGGTTCCAGGTCTAGCACTGACTTCGAGAGCAGTGATAATTAAAGACCAATTAAATGTCAGGAAGTGATCTAGGTAATGGAGATGTGGTAGTGAAATATATTTATGAATAACCCTTTGTGGAGATTATGGCACAGTGCAACGGGACAATATGTAGATAAGGACAAATTAGAAGAGCAGAAGGCAAAGCAGGGCACATGTTGGATGGCATAATCACAGCACTTTCAGATATCTGTAACTCAAACTTTCAAGTTGTGATTAGGTTGTCCAAGTAAGAGAAAAAATAAGATGGATGATAAATGAGATATATGGAGGTATAGGGCAGGCTAAAATTGTGCAAAAACCAGAGATTACAGCTATCATATCATATAGCTATGTTTTTTTTTGTTATTTTCTGAATGGACAGCATAGAGGACACTAGTAATCACTGTTGTAATATGATATTTTCAGTATGAGAAGTGAGCTGAATTTACAGTTGCATAGAAGAACAGAGGTAAGGTGATGGGGTGGTTTTAATTGGTCTATTCTTAGTATTCCTTCTAATTTGTGCATCAATGAGACTTGTAAGATAAAATCCTACATGGAAATTGGCATCCAAAGGTCATGATCAGAAGAAATAATGGAGATAGACTCTCACCAAAGGAGGAAAAAGGGTGACAGGTGCACTAAGATGAAATGGATCTCTTTAAATAATATAATAGTGGCTTAGGTTTATTACATCATCTTTCTATCTTCAGTATGTTTCTCTTTGTAGCATTTCTTCATGCAACATTAACATTTTTTATTCAAAAGGCTATAAATGATGGTGTCCAGCGTGGGCATAACAATAGTATAAGATGCAGAAAATATATTTCCTTGATCTAGGGATCTGAGTGCTGATGGATGAGGTACATGAATGCTGCAGAAACAAAAAAGACCAAACCACCAACGTGGTGCTGAAGGCTTTGGACCTGCCTTCATTGGGACTAATGTGGAGGACTCAGGAAATGACAGTGACATAAGAACCAAGTATGCTTAGGGCTGGAACAAAGATGTTAAGTGTATTAAAACATAGAAATAGTCACTTGTTGATATAGATCTTAGAGCAGGAGAGCTTTAAGACAGCAGGAAGATAACATAAATAGTGGTGTATCACATCAAATTTTCAGAATTGAATCCTAAATATGCTTTCTGTATGAGCTGATGCACAAACCACACCTATAATATACACCCCTAAAAAAAAGCAGGTTTAATGGTACATGACATTATAAAGCAAGGCATTACAGATGGCAACATAATAGTCATAGTTTTGGTCTATTTTTCTTTGATGAATATGGATTAGAGATATTTTTATTTACTTTTATTATATCAAATGAAATAAAAGTGAAAATAGTATGGAAGTTACCCCTGTTATGCACGGTCATATAGGGAACAGGAGGTACTTGATTAGTAGGAGGGAATTCTCAAGGGCCCTTAAACTTACTCACAATTACCTGGGCCAAGTATCACCTTAAATAACATTGTGGTTCCTGAGCTGAAATCTTCAGGCTCAATCACTTATTTTTTCTCAAATCATGAGCATTTACTCAAACAAATAAGCCTCAGTTTTTCATTTTAATAGGGGAATAATACTAAGACTTTCTCTGGGGGAATATTGCAAGTATTAAATACAGTGATCCATTTAAATTTCTGGTCACAGTGCTTAATATTTTGTAAAAATCTCAATAACATATGTTAGTACTATCATCAACATCATTATTATCTTATTATTAAATGAAACTGGGTCTCCTTAAGTCTCAAGAATCTTTTGATTTTATCCTCTATCTTTATTCAGACATGGACATTGCAATACAGGTTCAAAGAAGGTGGACTGGAAGGGAATTTTGGAGGTGTGCTATATAGAAAAGCATTGATAACATTCTAAAACCTTGAAAAGTTAACCTAAAAGTTGACATATCTAGGCAAGCCAAAGGCTTGTTCATAATATTGACAATATGACACGAATTTTATTCATGAACAAGTTCTTCTGTCCAGGATTTTCTTCAGGGCAACTTTGACATCCTTATTCCTCAGGCTGTAGATCAGGGGGTTCAGCACGGGCACAACAGTAGTGTAAAACACAGAGGACACCTTCCCTTGGTCCATGGAGCTGACAGATGAGGGCTGCAGGTACATGAATGCAGCAGAACCAAAGAAGACAGCGACCGCTGAGATGTGGGAGCTGCAGGTGCTGAAGGCTTTGGACCTGCCCTCAGAGGAGCGAATGCGCAGGATGCTGGCCAGGATAAAGATGTAGGAGATCAGAATGGTTAAAGTAGGAGTCAGAATATTGAATGCACTTAAAAACAGAACCAATAACTCATTGACGTAAGTGCTGGAACAGGAGAGCTCCAAGAGTGGGAAAAGATCACAGAAATAGTGGTTCACCACATTAGTCTTGCACAAAACGAGTCTCAACATGAGGCCCGTGTGAATTGTAGACCCAATGATACCCAAAATATAAACTCCCACTGTGAGACAGAAGCAGAGGTGATAAGACATGATGGCATGGTAACGCAAGGGGCTGCAGATGGCAACATAGCGGTCATATGCCATTGCAGCCAACATGTGACATTCTGCAATAGCAAAAATGAGAAAGAAGAAGAGCTGAGTCATGCATGCAGGGTAGGAGATGATGTTCTTCTCCACCATGAAGTTCACCAGCATCTTTGGGGTAATGACGGTGGAATGGCAGAGGTCAATGAAGGACAGGCTGCTGAGGAAATAATACATTGGGGTGTGCAGGTGAGAGCTAAGCCCAATCAGTGTGATCATGCCCAGGTTCCCCACCACGGTGAGCATGTAGATTCCCAGGAAGAGCAGGAAGAGGGGCAGCTGGAGCCCTGGCTTCTGTGAGAGCCCAGCCAGGATGAACTCAGTCACTGTGGAATGATTTCCAGGCTCCACCATCTTGTCAAAATTTCAAAAATAGAAAATTAGTGGACTTTGGTGTCCAACTGTGTGTGTGTGTGTGTGTGTGTGTGTGTGTGTGTGAGAGAGAGAGAGAAAGTGTGTGTGTGTGTGTGCATGCGTGTGTGCATATGTGTGTGTTTGAATTCTGTGGAGATCATTTTTATCCCTCATCAGAGATGAGACACAATGCAGGAATCTCTTGAGCTTCTCCTGCTTCTCTGGACCAACTAATGATTCTGCTTGATCACAGGAGAAATTAGACATTAAGAACCTGAAAATCAAGATACTTCATAACCAGAGAATGAATATTTGGATATTTTACCTCAATTAAAAGAAAGATTGCTAGCTCACATTCTATAGAATATATCCATTTCATGCACATTATATTGATATCACACATGATGGTTAAATTTTTATTTGAATCAGAATAAAAGTAGCAAATGCTTTCTATTACTTATTAACACAGGATTCATTATCTATAAAATGAATAGTGTTAGTGTTCTGAGCTGTTTTCCTTCCAATTCAAATACTGGAAAACCGGGCAAGTATTGGCAGTGTCTTTCTATCTGAAACTGCTGCCCTGTGTCTGACATCATCACCCAGCCTTCCACTACGAGGCAAAGGATTTTAGAGATTTCAGAAATGTTAGAAATGTTAGAAATTTTATACTATATAAATATAAATTCAATACTAGACAATGATGTGATACGGTTTTTCAAAGATAAATAGATCTTTAGTTTGCAAAAAAGTCAAGTAGATTCTAGAAAACAAAGAATCCTTAGTCTTAACACTCATGCTTAACAATAGGACTAGTATTTACAGTCTAGAGTAAAATATTTTATGTGAGACATCATAAAAGTGTATAATTTTAGAAACAGTGATATAGAAGTTTGTCACTCAAAGAATGACTAAAATAACTGGAGATAATTAGCTAGCACTATAAAAATGCACATGATATGCGATATTGACATTCAAATATTGAGCTTATTGCTGTATTGAAGAGGTGATGGACTCATTGTGTATAACTCCAAAGGAGTGAAGCCAAACTAATTGCCTGAAACTATAGGGAAAAATATGTGGTTTCATAACCAAGAAGAATAGTCCAACAGTCAGACTTAAGTTACTCACAGCCAGAAATGTTAATCTACAGGATGAATAACCAGTTTGGAGATATTGTTCAATGAAATTGAACTTGATGGATGAGCATATTGAATCATCTTTAAAATCTCTTCCAATTTCAATATTTTGTGATTTCATAATTCTAATGGGCCCTGACATTATTAAACAGTTTGAGTTCAGAACTTATCTCAACCCCATATTTGCTGTGTGGCCTTAGGATAACTTCTAATCTCCAAGCATCTGAGAAATAGAAAAGTTAGTAGCTGTCTCATGTAAAGTTTAAATTAACGATGCACAGTCCCTGGTCTCAGTAACT
Source organism: Graphiurus murinus (assembly GCA_004027655.1). Classification (NCBI taxonomy): domain Eukaryota; kingdom Metazoa; phylum Chordata; class Mammalia; order Rodentia; family Gliridae; genus Graphiurus; species Graphiurus murinus. The sequence continues at coordinate 8,791 of PVLC010034949.1, read as the reverse complement.
ACTTAATAAATGTCAGTGCTTTTCACATTATAATCTGTTGAGTTTCTCTATGAAACATCCTTTTTTACCCTCATTAATCCCATAATAATAGTTACAGCTTAAGTTTCCTCCAGTATAGATACTGCTCCCTTCTATATGAATACACGCAATACAAAGAGTCACAAATTTAGTGAATATTAGCTTCTTATATTGTCAATATTTTCACTTGTCTCAAAGTTCAAACTAATATTTGTGTTATTCAAAGATTGGTATCATCTGGCAATAAAACAAAGTTGTCTTCTTTTATGTCCCAACAAATATCAATGATGTGTCTATTCTACAAAAGAATATTTAGTAGGCTCTTAGTTTTGACTCATAATATTCCTTTAATTATTCTTTTCTTCTATCACCTTAATCCTTTTAACAGTTTAGGTTGTTTAGTTAAGAACCTTAGTAGTAGCCAGGAGTGGTGGTCCATGCCTGTAGTCCTAGTACTTGGAAGGCCAAGACAGAAGGATAGCAGGTGCAGTTAGCCTCAGCAACTTAGTGAGACCCTCATCAACTTAGTGAGATCCTATTCCAAAGAAAAAAGATAAAATAGGACTGGGGGTGTAACCCAGAGGTAGAACACCCCCAAGTCCAATTTCCAGTATCAAACACCACACACATACACATAGACCCACCCACACACCCACACCCCCCCCACACACACTCATTAATAGTGAAAACCCAGGTATTAAAACCATTTTATAAGTGCTCAGGAATATGCCTTTTATCTTTACATCTAACAATATTAATTATGTATAATTATTATGAGTTACTTATCGGCTTTTCTTCTGCACTAAATTTTAGATTCAATATAGTTCTGGCACAATGCCTCACATATAGTTAAGTTTCACTAAAAATGTATTCAATAAAATTGTTGGAAGAAGCATAAAAACAAGTTAAAGTAGATTCAAAATATGTGAGGAGAACCCTTACACCACCTGAGCTGAGGTGAGTAAACAGAGCAGTATTTGCCACAATTTCCTGCTGCAGGGTCAGGGACATGATGAGGGACCCGGGGTTCATCAGGTGTACAATTCTTAGAAGAAGGACAGGGAGGGACAGATAAGTAGCCATTTCATCTCTGTCTACACTGGGAGAGACTGCAGCAGAAGACTCAGAGTTTAAAGTTAGGGCCTGGGATTCACACATACCCTCCTTCTTCCCAGAGAGCTCAGTGTTGTGTGTTTGTCTTCTCTACTGCTTTGGAGAATGACTTTGGTGATGTGAGAAGGTGACAGGTCAAAGGTGTCCTTTGCATCATGAATCCTGATTCCCAAGCTGATGCCCAAGGCCATTTGGCTCTGTGCAAAGGTTGGTTGATATGATGCTTTTATAAGCTGGGAATAGATAACAAGAGTCTTCTAGGGAGAAACAATAATAATGACCTCCCACTAGAATCTTATTCCACAAGTATCAACTCTGGGGAGAAGAAATAATTTCCTTTTTTCCCCATTGATTCTCAAGTCTTTAATATTGTCCCATAAGTGTGATTCATTATTTTTGTTGTATTATGGATTAAAAACAAGGATGTGAGAGGGATTGTTAGATCCCTAGTGAATTTCATGTTGAGACATTTAAAAATTCAAAATTTCAGGAAGTTTTTGAAATGTCCACTAAAGGAATTGTCTAAAATGATTTCTCACAGGGAAAAATAGTGAAGCATGGGAAGTAACCAGCGTCTATGAGACTTGAAAGTTTTGTTTTCATCAGCCTCTACTCATTGTTTTTAGAGATTATGATATGTGATGAAACAGTAATTCCTGAAATGTTTTAACTTGGGGGCTGAGTAATAGCAGCTTTTATTAGCCCCCAAGTTAGAATATTTTGAATATTTCCAAAGACACTTATGGAGTTCCTAATAAGACTGATGAAGAGAAATGTGGACTTTCTACTTTCAAAAAAGAAAAGAGAGATGTTGAAGAACAATGAAAACATATTTGTTATTAAAATTACTTTCATCTAAACTGTTTGGAAGTAAAATTATATTTAATATTTTACTCAATATTCATTAAATGTCACATGATTTTTGAGATAATAACTGCAATACATTTTCTTAATTAAATTCACTTTAGAATGTTTGAAATGGTTGTTAGATGGCAGCTTTACTCCCCCCGCTCCCAGTGGAACTGGGAATTGAACCCAGAGGCATTCTACCTCTGAGATACATCCCCAGACCAATTTTACTTCTTATTTGGAAATAAGGACTCACTAGGTTGCTGAGAGCCTCACTAAATTGCTGAGGCTGTCCTTGAACCTGCAATCCTCCAGTCTCAGCCTCCCAAGTACTAGGATTACAAGTGTGCACCACCATGCCCAGCTTTTAAAGCTATTTTTGTAAACTGCTAAAACCTACTCTGTATGTTTTACTTTTAATAACAGAACAAATCATAAACCCCTTGAAAAATGATGTTCATGAATAATGATCAAACTTTAGAACTAGAAATATGCTGTAATGAAAGACACAATTTTTTTGTATTCAAGATTTGACAATTTTAATGTGTATGGTATCTATAAGCATCCATTAATAGTAAACAGTACCAGAGACAATATCATTATCATATTATGTATGGTGAACCAGAGTTATGCCTGATTATGATCTGAAGTGGTGAGAAATACAAGGGAATTAGACACTAGTGTTTGTTATTGAAAGGTGTGTAAAATGAAATACAGGATGGATTCAGGAAGCCACTTCAGCATGGGGAAGAAAGAACAAAGACAAAGCCATAAGAATGAATACAGAGTTGCTGAGATACTATAAGGACTACTCCACACAGCATGACATGCACCTTTCTAGTAGATCTTAATAGATATTAAAATGTTATATACATTATTTAAACATTATATACTTTATTTTAATCATACTTAACACAATTATTATTCTTAGATGCAATGTTAAACTCTAGAGAGAGCAGAATTGAGTCATCCATGGAAAGTGAAGAAGAAACTGTTAAAAGGAGAAGAAATGCATTCTCTAGTTCTTCAATAGTAAATGTCCTGTTTTAGTTTGATGCACTGCCATCTACTTTTCCTCCACTCTACTTAAAGCTAAGTTTGTCTGTGTGAGTATGTCCTTACCAAAGAGATAATACAGGTAGAAATAAAGTCTCTCTCTTCCAGACAATGTTCTTCAAATCAGGGGACATGCCTTTCCCCTTCCACATACTACTGTCTGATTAACAGGTGGTGGAGAGGAGGATGGACCTGGAGACATGACTTGAGACCAAAGATGGAAGATACATATAGCACAGGAGGACAACAATATAAAAACAGCTTATGATGGTGATGAGCCACCAAACTACCCATGAATCAGCTTGCAGTTACATGCGCGCACGTGTGTGTGTGTGTGTGTGTGTGTGTGTATGTGTGCGTGTGTGTGATATACACAGCCAAACCTAATCATAATTTTCTACAGAAGGTAAATAATGATTCTGCCTAAAGTCAGCCACAGCGATATCCTGCATACAGTTGAAAATGACCATTCTAAATGTGAAACTATGTTGTTTAAGAATCAATACCTCAGAAATGGGAGACAAATTCTATATGAGAACATTATCCAGGTTTATCATAGTGCCTATGGGTAGAATATATTTACTCTGTCATATTCTTTTCAATTATTAACCCTTTTTATTTTGTGTATTTTGTAGTGGCATTTAATAAGTCCTACATATTTGTGCTTTTCTTCTCCTTTGTAATACATCTCCTCTAATGACTTTTATTTCTCTTTTTTTTTTTTTGTGGAGAGCTCCCTCTCCATTTTGGAATATGATAGCTATGAAAATATTTTAATGAGCTGGGCATGGTGGCACATACTTGTAATCCCAGTCTTGGGAGGCTGATACAGAAGGAATACAGGTTCAAAGCCAGCCACAGCAACTTATTGAGACACTGTTTCCAAATAAAATATAAAAAAAATAGGTCTGGGGGTGTAGCCCTGAGGTACAATGCCTGTGAGTTCCATCTCCAGTACTACACACACACACACACACACACACACACACACACACACACACATTAATGTCATATTTCCCGCCAGTTCCTGACAAGCATTCTAACAGTTTTGAAGCATAAATAAATGCTTACAAATATAACAAAACTTTCATAAACCATCATTTCAATCTATTGCCCATTAATATGAAAAATATACTGGATGTTGTTTATGCCTAGAGTAATCAAATAAAAATGACATGCACATAAACTTTGTAAAACAGATCCAAGCAGTTCATATGCAGTACCCACATGTACATGTGTATTATGCATTATCATATATACAAATGCAGATCATGGATATATATCCATATATAGATAGACATATTCATATATGGATATTTTTGTAAGAAAGCAAAAATAGGGCTGGGCGTGGTGGCGCACGCTTTTAATCCCAGTACTTGGGAGACTGAGACCGGATGATCTGGTCACGGCCAGCCTCAGCTACTTAGTGAGACCCTGTTTCAAAATAAAGAATAAAAAACAGGACTCAGGGTATAGCTCAGAGGTAGAATGCCCCTGGGTTCAATCTCCAGTGCCACACACTCACAAAAAAGTAAAAATAGGATATAAAGATAAGAATTGATTAGTACATGGAAAATTAAGAAAGAAAGGTCCTCTAGTTTTCAAAGGGGGGAAGAACCTCCTCTCTCTTATTACAAGTTTATGTTTTATAGGGTGACATAAAAGTGACATTGCATTGGGGCTGTTTATATCATATATTTTTCACAATGATTAAGTCATTTTATTAGATTTGCTTCTGTGGCACACCTTTTTTAAAAATATAAAAATAATATATTCTTATTGTGTGAAATTGAAAAAGCACAGCATGCAATTACCAGGAATTCCTGTTCTTATTATCTTACTAGTGTTAAAATTTTGGAGTTTTTTCAGATATTTTATATGTTACCCCTGTATTTTTAAAATACCTTCACTGGTGCATTATAGTCTTACATGATAATGTCATTCATAGTGATCTGAAGGCAAGCCAATAACAGAGAAAACATTACTTTATGCCTATCAGATGAGAAAAACACAGCTTAACTAGGTTTACATTCTTGCGCTGCTAACCCAGAATAGTAGTCCTGTGCTCTGTTTCTGGACACAGTGTGACAGAAAAGGGGAGAGAGAACATGATGCTATTTAGAGGTGTCTGTGATTATCCCTTTAATACAAGTTTCCTGAAGGCTTTGAAGCTTAGAGGTATAAGAAGGAATACAATCATAACCTGTCATCTAGAAAGTGACCCAGAATGAGAAATAAATATCTGGTCTCCAAAATTCAAGAAACTTCTAGGGAGAGATGAGAAAAGAACCTCAAGGTGCTGCTACAACCATGAAGAGAAAATGTGGGAGCTGAACAATTGATGCATGTCAATGACTGTCACCAAATCAATGGTTGTCACAAAGGCTACTGAGAATCACCAATGGCGAGAATTGACTTTCAGAAGAACTAGCTCAGGGTTTCTGGTTTCTGTTTACAAAAACAGCAAAGGAGCTTAATTGGCCAAGTGGGAGAGAAGGAAATGTACCAGTTGGAAAAACTCATTTCTTTTTGAGAGAAAATAGTGACTTGGGGGTAGGAGGAATACTTGTTGTTAGTCAGAGAACAAATTTTCAATTTTGATTTTTTGATTTGAGTAAATAACACATACAAATGCACTGATGAAAGAATGTTGTTTCTAAATCTAAGATTCTACAATGAGGATGGAGAGAAAAGACATTATCTTTAGGGATAAGGGAAAATAAGTATAGAATTATCAGGAAAAGAGAATCTCTGGAGCAAGGAGTATTGCCTAGATTTATGTGTAAATATGCTTAATATACTCAGTATTATATTGTCAACCTCTTCCACTCTAGAGCTATCTTCTCGGGTGTTTGAACTGTCTCATCACTCATCACATGCCACAATATTTCCTGATATAATTCTACACATTTAGTAAGATTTAGGAATTATATTTTGTATATTCCTCATTGTTAAAATGACCTATTTCAGAGATCATACTGTCCGAAATGTTTACCAATAAACTTAATTAAAATGGTAGTTACACAAAATATTGAGAATATCAAGGGTTGTATTTATTCCAGGAATAAAGATAAATAAATATTGCCCCAAATGAGTAATGCTCCACACATATGAAGCACAACCAGCCATACAGAGGCCTTTGAAGGTTTGTAAATGTGTTTCAAGATGACAGGCCACTCTGTGTGGATGGAATCTGGGGCATCCCTGACAAGTGCTGCCTTCTATGTGCCTGAGGCATTGAATCCAGTCCTCTCCTTGGCACTTTTCCTCCAAATAACCAGGTACTAGCAATAATCTCATAACTTGTGGATATACATTGATGTCTCTGAATTGTTTCCTTACCCAAACTTAAGAAATCATATATTTATATTTTTAAAGCATAACACTCTTTTTCATAGGACTCTTCTTTTTTCAAGGAGCTTATATAGGGCAACTTTCACATCTTTATTCCTCAGGCTGTAGATCAGGGGATTTAGCATAGGTACAATAATGGTATAAAACACAGAGGACACCTTCCCCTGGTCCATGGAGCTGACAGATGAGGGCTGCAGGTACATGAATGCAGCAGAACCAAAGAAGACAGCGATTGCCAAAATGTGGGAGCTGCAGGTGCTGAAAGCTTTGGACCTGCCCTCAGAGGAGCGAATGCGCAGGATGCTGGCCAGGATGAAGATGTAGGAGCTAAGTATGGTCAGGGTTGGGACAAGGATGTTAAATGCACTGAAGCACAGAACTACCACCTCATTGATAAAAGTACTAGAGCAAGAGAGCTCCAGTAGTGGAGAAAGATCACAGAAATAATGGTTTATTATATATGCCTTACAGAAAAGCACTCTTAGCATGCAGACGGTGTGAGCGGTAGCACCAATAAATCCCATGCTGTACACCCCAACTACCATCCAGGAACAGACACCATAAGACATGATGGCATGGTAAAGCAAGGGGCTGCAGATGGCAATGTAGCGGTCATAGGCCATTGCAGCCAACATGTGACACTCGGATATAACAAAAACAAGGAAGAAGTAGAGCTGAGTCATACATTCAGGGTAGGAGATGATGTTCTCCTCCATCACAAAGTTCATCAGCATTTTGGGGGTAATGACGGTGGAATGGCAGAAGTCAATGAAGGACAGGCTGCTGAGGAAATAATACATTGGGGTGTGCAGGTGAGAGCTGAGCCCAATCAGTGTGATCATGCCCAGGTTCCCCACCACAGTGAGTGCATAGACTCCCAGGAAGAGCAGGAAGAGGGGCAGCTGGAGCTCTGGCTTCTGTGAGAGCCCAGCCAGGATAAACTCGGTCACTGTGGAATAATTTCCTTTTGTCATTTTCTTCTGGAAAATCTATGGAGGAAGAAAATAAATTTTTGGATGTAGGTATATTGTTCAATTATACAATGAAGTATGAAACAAAATTCAAATATTTTCAGTTAGGTGTCTTCATTTCTCTGCCATATCTTGGACTATCTTAGCCACCAAAGACCTTGAGACCCTAGAAATATGGAATATATAAGAAAATATCACACACAGCTATTATTTATGTCCTATGTTATAAACAGTGGTTAGGATTCAGTACCTGAACAACCAAAGACATTGAAAATTTTAGTTGATTGTTACAATAACTTTTCATCCTTTATATGTAATCTCAACTCCATTGCAGAGCAAATGCTTTTGTTACATTGAAATAACAATAGCATCCACAAAAACTCATGGCCAATATAACACTTAATGATGAAAGAGTTAAAGAATTTTCCCTTAAGATAATGAACAAGAAAAGATATTGACACCCTGCAATTTTATTCAACATTACACTAGAGGTTCTATCAAGGTTGATCAGGCAAAATAATAACATTAAAGGGCATCCACATTAGAAATAAGTAAACTATTTTTGTAAATCACACAATTTTATTTATACAAAATCCTAAGCAATAGATAAAAAAAAATATTGGAGATAATTAAAAAGTTCATGAAGGTGGTCAAATGACTACAAGACCAACATAAAAATTCAATTGTATTTCTGCACACTTGCAATGAACATTCAAAATATCCATTCACCACAAAATGAAAAAGAATAGACACTTGGCAATAAATTAAATAAAGGAAATAGAAGGCATTATATTTTAAGTTACAAAACATGGTTGAATGGAATAAAAAAATTATATAAATGGAAAGATATAACATGTTCATGAATCAACAGACAAAATATTGTCAAAATAGCAGTACTTCTCAATTGATCTACAAATTCAATACAATCGCTATCAAAATTCCAGCCATGTTATTACAGATATTGAAACATTGATCACAAAATCCCTATGACAATGCAAGAAACACAGAATAATTAAAACAAGCTTGAAGAAAAAGAATTAACTTCATTTACCCACTTGAAAACTTACTACAAGCCAGGTGTGGTGGCGCACGCTTATAATCCCAGCCTTTGGGAGGCTGAGACGGAAGGATCCGGTTTTGTGGCCAGCCTCAGCTACCTAGTGAGGCCCTCCGCAACTTAGTGAGACCTGGTTTCAAAATAAAGAATAAAAAATAGAACTGGGGGTATAGATCGGAGGTAGAATGCCCCTGAGTTCAATCCCCAGTACTGCAAAAAAAAAAAAAAAAAAAAAAAAAAAAAAAAAAAAAAAAAAAAAAAAAAAAAAAAAAAAAAAAAAAAAAAAAAAAAAAAAAAAAAAAAAAAAAAAAAAAAAAAAAAAAAAAAAAAAAAAAAAAAAAAAAAAAAAAAAAAAAAAAAAAAAAAAAAAAAA
>PVLC010034948.1:0-16594 GCA_004027655.1 Graphiurus murinus | reverse complement strand
TTTTTTTTTTTTTTTTTTGCGGTACTGGGGATTGAACTCAGAGGCATTCTACCTCCAAGCTATACCCCCAGCCCTATTTTTTATTCTTTAATTTGAAACTGAGTCTCACTAAGTTGCGGAGTGCCTCACTAGGTAGCTGAGGCTGGCCGCGAACCCGGATCCTCCAGTCTCAGCCTCCCGAATGCTGGGATTACAAGCGTGCGCCACCACGCCCGGCTCAAACATTATTTTTAAGATAACATTTTTCCTTGTTCTTCGTTTATGAGTGTTTGGTCAGGAAATGGTCATAAAAAGCTTCAAATCTCAATTGAATAATGTGTTCTTATGAGTAGCTGCCAAGTGTAAATACCACTGATATACATTCATGCATATGATAGTATATAAATAACCAGAAAAAGCATAGCAAAGGTCAATCAATTATTTATAGGTCAGAATGCTTTCCATCTGGATTGAGTCATTTTAGCAAATGACATCATGTGTCCTTTGGAGTCTATTGTGAAATGTGGCTGGAGTCATTATGGATGGGCTTCTTCTCTGTGTTACCAGGATGGCAGTGGTGAGGTCCAAAAAATAAATGTATTGAACTCTGTCAGAGAAGATTTCCATAATTAGGGCACAGCAATGAAGGCTTCCCATTCTGCAGAAAACATTCAGGGCCCATCCAACCAATTTCTCATTTCTTATCCTTCTAGGTTGATTTAAAAACAAACAAACAAACTTGAAGACAAAATAGTTGGAACTGAGCCTGACAACATTCTTTATGTAACTGTGATGTATCCATATCCTTTCTCATGAAATTGCCAACAGGGAAGCAATAATAATAAGTCTGGTACCCTCTAATATCTTCTAACTTCACTGTTGCTCTTCTAGATTGGGGTACCTTAGTTTGGTTTATAATTTCTCCTTTGTTCTGATAGAGGGTGATCATACCAGAAGTGGGTTGGTGTACTAAGTGAGGGAAGGGATGTTGGCATTTCCGACTGGCACAAGAGGAGCTGAGTTTAGCGAATAGATCAAGTGATAAAAGGAGCTGCCAAGCCCAGTTGTCTCCAATGAGTCAGAGCTTGAGGAGGTAAATGTTACTTCACAAAATTTAGTGTTTGATCCCTCCTCCCTTTCAGGGTGTTTTGAAAATGTTAAAAAGTTGTTGGCTTAAAAAAAAAAAAAGAAGTAAGATAGCTTGGAATGAAGAGGGACATTTGGTCAAAATGTCTGCCATTTTTGTAGGCATTTATAGTTGGAATCAAAGTTTGGTCTAAGTCCAGGAAGGAGGAAGGCCTGGGTATCCTCAGCAAGTATGAAAGGAAATAGTCCTTGGCTTTAGGGAGCAGATAGTCTAGGTGGAAGACAGACATTGCAAACAGATTACTTCAGTATAAGATGATAGTTGTCTCTAAGGGATATGTGTACCTCCAGACAGTGTTGACATTTGCGGCATTTAACTTTACTATATTATCCTTTACTTATTTATCTGGGTTGTGAATGAATATATCTGAGAAACATGCCTACATTTGTTCTTATTCTTAAGAGTAAGAGAGTGATAGTTCAGGTTTCAAGATGGTTACGGGAGGGGAGGCAACATTTTATCTTTACCACATTTTCTTTATCCATTCATCTGTTAACAAACACCCAAGTTGGTTTCATAATTTGGCTGTTGTGAATTGATGGAATTTTACTCAACCATAAAGAAGCAGACAGTTATGCCATTTGAAGGAAAATGGATGAAACTAGAAAATATTATGTTATGTGAGGTCAGCCAATCTCAGAAAGTCAAGGGTCATATGTTTTCTCTCTGTGTGGGAGCTAGAGAGAAAATCAGAATCAAAGGGGCTTCGGATAAATGCAGAGAGAGACAAGTTGAATAGTAGAAGGGGATTGGAGGAGAGAGGTGGTGAGGGAAAACAGAGAACTGATGAAGGAAACAGTTTAAATAATACTGCGTTGTCTATGAAGGTATCACTACCAACCTCTACTGTGTATGGGGAAGTGGGTGGTGGGATGCACTTGGAGGAAAACAAGCCAAGTGCTGTGTGATGCTCATTTGTATCATTTGGAACCTCACAGTGCACCAATAAAAGTATGAAAAATTATCTTTACCTTCTTTTTTTGGGGGGGGGAGGCTGAACTTTGAAACAAAACTGGCATAAATGGAAAAACAGTGAAACAACAACAACATTATTTTATATGACTGGGAGCCCTAATAAAGAAATGAAGAATGAAAGAAGTGAAAAAAAATCTTTATGATTTTATATTCCATTAAAAAAAGAGTCAGTTATGGAAAAATATCTAAGTTATGTGTAGTGACTACTGGACTGCAAGAATTGTTTTCACAAGATCTGTTGGTAAAGAATTCTTTTGTTCTCACTGGGCATGGTGATGCATGCCTGTAATCCCAGTTCTTGGGTGGCTGAGACTGGAGGATTGCAGACTTGAGGCCAGCCTTGGCAACTTAGCAAGACCAAATAAAAAATAAAAATAAAACAAAATAATTTTATTTTTCAAAATAAAAGTAAAAGAGAGCTGGAGTGTAGAATGCCCATGGGTTCCATCCCCACTTTAAAAAAAAAAAAAAGATTACCTTATTCTCAACTTCGCATTCTTTTTAAAAATATACTTTTATTGGTGCATTGTAACCATACAACATATTGAGGTTTCAGTGGAACTCCAGAGATTCTTAGGGAGCTTTCTTTGATTGTGTCTACAGGAACATCCAAAGGAATGCTTAGGAAATGAATAAATGAATCAAGCTGCCATTGTGACCCGGGGTACCCACAGTTGCTTGCACTGGTTGGTTTTCTTCCCCCCATAGTTATGGTTGGCTGAGATTACTTACTGCCTATGGTCCGGGCTTGATGTGATGTAGATGAAGACTGGAGTCTTCTCTGCTTTGTTTAAACTGACTCCCACCTTTTTTTTTTTTTTTCATAAGAGAAAAGAGCCTGTTACAGCTGCAAGTGCTTGTTAATGAAGGACAAGGTCTCCCACCCATAATTTTTGGCCCCATCCAGTTCATCCTTCTTAAATATTTACACCAGAGTTACGGTTGTTTTGTTTTTGCACTGGGGATTGAACCCAGAAGCTTTCTACTTCCAAGTTATACTCCCAGCCTGATTTATTTATATTTATTTCAAAACAGGGCCTAAGTTGCTGAGTATGGCCTCATACCTGCCATCCTCCTGTCTCAAACTCTACACCAGATTTTTCAATACATTAATGCTTGAGCATATGGTAGTGGGATAGAGGTCTTTAGGAGTCAGAAGACCTGCATCTAGCTGGGTCACCAGTGAGGGGCTGAGGCATGTCAGGCAGGATGTGTTACTTTTCTGGAATGTTCTTTGTGTTTAGTCCTTTCAGTTCTTCTCTTAATGTTTGGATTGCCAGTGCTGTGTGCAGTAGATCTTAAGTGTTCCCAGCAGTAAACAGTATACGCCGAAGGTAAAGGAAGTATTAAAGCACTGAAGCTTTACGGTTTCTATTCTTGGCATGTTTTCTTTGCTAGGCTCTTGTTTCTTGGATGAGTCAATTCTCCAGCTCACAGCCTCCAGATTTCTCTTGAAGGATACTAACACTTCTTTTTCTTGGAACCTATATTGTTTTTTCTTATTACAAAAACAATACATATTTATGATAAAATATAAAAAGCTACAGATAAGCAAAATGATAAAAATAGAACCTCCTGGGTATCAGGAATATATTCAGATGCAAATTACACAAAATCCAACCCAGGGTGATGTTCTCTATGCTTTCGAAGGAGCTGGGGTCTGGCGGCTGTCCTTTTCTGCTGTTCTTAGCGTGCTGTTGTTTTCATGTATACACTGAAGTAAGTACTCTCCAGGTATCATTGGGAAGGTAGAGGGCAAGCTAAAGAAGGAACCTGCTAGACAAATCTCCTTTTAATCAGAACAAACAATAAAACATTTTAGAAGCCCTATGTAAGCAACTTGTTGCTTATATGTCATTTTATGGAACCTCCCCTGGCTACATGGAATGCTAGAAAGGTATATGAATGGACAGTGGGTTAGCCAAACAGTGTTTGCCAAGTCTTCAGTCTTATTATCCTAATATGACCATTGACAATAAATGTGACTTTACCAACTATTTATTTCAGTTTGCTTTTTCCTCCTTAAAAATACACATCTTTCCACATTATTAAATATTCTCCTATATAATTTTAAATGCCTGTATAATATTCCATTTTGTCACCATATCATAATTAAATAATCTTCTTGTATTTGACATTTAGAATTTCCAGGTTTTACTATAATAAGTAATGTGTTGATGAATATCCTTGTAGAGATATATCTTTTTTTCTGAATGATGTTGACCTTTTTCCTTTTATCTTGATTCTGCTTCAAAAATCTGCAAATAACAGTGATATAAGTAAATTAGCAGATATTTAGGTACTCCATTTAAATAGAGTCTAGGGAGAAGAATTTCTTAATAATTCAGATAATTCATGACATTTCCACAAAATGCAATATATCTTACTAATACTGCAATACAGAGAAGCAGTTGGGTAATTTAGAGACAGGATAGGGAGGAGGAAAGTGACCTATTTTGTGATGGAATTAGTTTAATTGATTCAGTTGAAGCTGACTAATGTCTTTTGGAGGTTTCTTTTTTTTAAGGGGATCTAGAAGTTTGAAAATACGTTAATTTTCAGAACCCCGTCTGCCTGAAAATACAGTTTGGCTTGGCGTTATGTTTCTGTTTGTGCAAAAGTTGTGAAATGGGAGTGGGGAGGTGGTTGTCTCACAGCTCATCTGTCAGGATGTGTTGTAGGTGTGCCAGAGTTGAGAGCCAGCCATCGGTGCCAGCTAAAAGCAGAGACTGCTGAGAAGTTTGGCTTCCAGGGGAAAGAGGGGGGAAATGCTGAAGTCCCTGACTTCCTGCCATCATTGGTATGGTTTGGGGGGCTCATTACCCCTTCCTTTTCTTGAGAACTAACCATGGATCCTCCAGGCCAAGCTCAAGGCAAGGAGTTCTGAAATTTACTGAGTACATTACCTCTTATAACAAGGCTTTAAATGCCAATGCTTTTTCTAATGGATGAAAGGAATTCTATTTTTTTTTTTTTCGGTACTGCAAATTGAACCCAGGGGCATTCTACCTCCGAGCTACACCCCCAGTCCTATTTTTTTTTTTATTCTTTATTCTGAAACAGGGTCTCACTAAGTTGCGGAGGTCCTCCCTAAGTAGATGAGGCTGGCTGGAAGCCAGATCCTCCGGTTTCAGCCTCCCAAGTACTAGGATTACAAGTGTGCGCCACCACGCCCAGCAAGGAATCCTAATTGAGACGCGTCCATACCCTGCTCTGACAATATCCAACTGTCTATTTTTTTTAATTGTTGCAAAATAAAATTAGTTTTTATGGTGAATATTTTATTGCTTGCTTTCTGTGATGTGCCAGACAAATGGAGGGCAGTGTAGACTGATGGGTGAAAATGAAAGCGCAGTGTTGACCGTTGGGTGAATCATTCATTGTCTGCCTCGTCTCTAAGTGGATTCCTAGTTGCAGCCACATTGCTAATTGCCACATCCGACTCTCAGTTATGCAGGACTCATTGTCTTGTTGTGGATTGCCTTTTTTTTAATTAAAAAAATTTTTAATAGTGATTGCGTGAACAATTAGTTCCTCCGCCAGAGGGGGCTTGTGGACAGAGAGAGGTGGTGGGAATTAATTCAGTTTCTTTCTGCAGCTCTTCATTATGACTTCTTTTCCCTTAGTAACTGAAATGAACTATAAGCAAGCCCTACACCTGCTCTCCTTTGAGCCTTCATCTTCCATGGTAGTAGCCACAGACTAGAAGAGTTGACAAGTGTTGACGGTCGAGCACCAGCATACATTTTGTTTCATGTGGATCAAAGTCCCGTCAGGGGAAACTAAAGGAGAAAGCGAGACTAGACTTAATTGAAACTCAGGGCAAGGACTAGAAACTATGGAATTCGTTCTAGTGGAAGCATGAATCTGCATGCTGAGCCCAAAGTGGACCCAAGGCTGGACATCTGGTGGCTTCAGTCTTAGCAGTGTTGCAGACCTTGATGAGCTCTTTAGTTCTGGAGATTTCTTCCTGATTTTGCCAATTCCTTGGCTTCAGAAGCAGGTTAATATAAATGACCCTATAGGGATGCATCAGCCTGCAGGACCTGGAGTCTAGGATGGACACTGGTACCTTGTCTGAGTGAGGGCACCCAAGGGAAAGATTCTGCCTCGAGGAGCAAGAGAACTTGACATTTATCAACTGGGGATTCAATCTAACCAATTTAGCCCCACAGAGCGTGTTTCTTAATTATCAATTTTAGAGTCTATTAAACTAGGAGCTCTTGTCTTCTGTCTGAGCTACATCCTCAGCCCTATTTTGTTTTGAAACAGGGTCTCACTGAGGTGTGGAGGGCTTCACTAAATTGCTGAGGCTGGCCGTGATCTTCATGTCTCAGCCTCCCAATTACGGAGATTACAAATGTGTGCCACCGTGCCTGGCTTTAGAGAGTATTTTGATTGGAATATAATGGAAATTGGAGGCAGTAAGAGAGAAAAACCAACCAATATATGTTTCTTTCTTCCTTTATTCCTGATCAAATTCAGTGTCAAGCAATATCCAGATAATGCCTGCACTCTGCCGGCTTCCAGCCTGAAGTTGGGCTTCTGCAGTTGGGTGAGTGTTTTGGGTCTCAGACTGGCATTGCTGGTTTGGTTGGTGAGTGCAGTTGGACAGTGGTGCCTGTAACTTTGCAGGCAAGCTTTTGAGAACACTGCCACAAGGCCATTCTGGATGCATGTGTGGGTGGGTGTGTGGGTGTGGACATAGCTCTGACCACATTATTATCTTGTTGAGGCAGAGATGACAGACTCACAGTTTGTAGCCAGCAAGGTGCTTTTGCCTCCTTTTGAATACCAAAGAACATATTTCTTTATATTTACACAGAAAAAGCAAGAAACATGATTTCTAAATGACAATAAAATCTTTTAACAGAGAATTTTCAAAAGTTGCATTTTTCTTCCTTTGTTGGAGATAGTCTTTGGAAGAAGGGATACTTAGGTCTCAGAAAAATAGGCAATAGTCATATCTATTAATATCATATCCTTCTTATGAGAACGAATAATTCTTACTTGGTGATGATATTTCAGACGTTTGAAGAGTTTTTTATTCCCCCAAGTGAATATGAATTTTTGGAATCCTGCTTACTGAAAATGCAGGTGCTGTTGAACATGGCTTCTCACCACTGACCTAGACTCATCTGCACCCACTTGTCCTTGATCCTCTTCCTCGCAACTCAGAGAGTGAGAAGGACCTCTGTATTTCCCAACTTGTTTCCTCATCCTTCCTTCACCTTTTATTCTTCTGACCTTTCAATACAGTAACCACTGAAACCACTGATCATGTGTGACTTTTTATATCTAAACGCATGAAAACTAAACAAGGCAAACAAGTACAGTTCCTCAGACACGCTGGGCTTATGCATCTGTGGCTATTGGATCTCTTACACATTTCTGTGGTAGAAAGTTCTTTTGGACAGCACTGCTTAATACTCGTATATTCATATTCTCTCTCTCTCTCTCTCTCTCTCTCTCTCTCTCTCTCTCTGTACTACAGATGAAATTCCAGGCCCCGCTGGCCTCTCAGCTCCTTTAGTTTCTCCCTTGCAAATCTCCACCTCATGGTCATATCCCAAGCCATCCAGGAAGTTCCAGTCTCCTAGGGACTGTGTGCAAATGGAAGGAGGATGTTAAATGCCATTCGATATGGGAAATGGGTATGCCCAAATGCCAGCAGTGCCTTTGCTGAGAAATGCTGTGCTTGCCTTCCAGTTGTATTCCAAGCACCACTCTCTCTGGTGACACCCTTGCCTTTCCAGTGATGCTGCTTCATACGACACTGTCATTCTCCACTCCAGCAGTTCTGTGGTGTCCTGTGCTTGGAGAACATTCACGGTCCACTCACATCCTCCATTGCCCTGTGCCCACGTCGATGCGGTGGCTCAGCTCTCCCTTACATGTGTCCATCTCTGTTGTCTCTACCATCCTCATCTCCCAGATCCCTGACCCTCTCTCAACTCTCTGCCTCCTTTGGGCTGGAGTGTAGCTAGATGGAAAAGAACACAAAAGTAGGCTGACTGTCTTACTTGAAGTTTATGCCCACACATTTCAGGTGGGTCCCCTGTTCTACCTGCCAGTCTTACATGTCTACCTAATACTTCTACTATCTGAGGCAACAGATTGACACCTTTATTTTTTTTCTTAGTTCTTGGTTCTCCCACTCAGCTGATACCCTCACTTTATTTTTCATTGGGGAAATAGAAACAATCAGAGCTAACTACCTCATCTCTCCAGCAAATCGACAAGCTTGTCTGTGTCCACACCTACCATCCCCGTCTCCTTTTCCATTGCTCAGCAAGAACTATGTAAAGCTTTGCAGCAGCTCCTCATCCTCAGGAGCGCATCCAGTCTCTGCCATGGCATCAGGGCCCTTGAAGATTTGGCTCTTCTCTTTCTCCCCCCATTGCACAGCACTCTCCTTGGTCCTGGGGCTCTATTCACACAGATGTTCTTGCTGTTCTTCAGATATGCCAAGCCTGTTCCTCCCACAGTTTTTCCCCGGGATGTTCAGCCTCCTGTGGCACTCAGGTTTCTGTTTAATTGCCATCTCCTGCAAGAATCCATCTTTCCCACCCTGCCCACCATGATGGTCCTCCTCCCTATCATTCTCTGTCTCCTTACTCTGCTCCATTTCTTGACATCATATTATAAATTCATGTCAATCTGATTATCATCCCAATATAACTTATGCAAGGATAGGGATTTTGCCTGTCTTTTTAAAACAGTGTTTTTATTTGTGCATTGTAATTATACATCCTAGTGAGGTTCAGAATGATACACTCATGTAGGCACATAGCATTTGGTGGGTTTCCCTCCGCATCCCACTGCCCCCTGGTCTTCTCCCTTCCTGTACGTGTTATTGTTTACTTCTTTATCCTTAGAATAGTGATGAACACTCATTGTTTAGGGTTAAGCATTTAACACATTTTTGATAAATGAATGTTAAATAACTAGAGTATACTGACTGCTGTGGCCAAGGCTCTTCTAAGTGGGCATGGCCGACTGATATGGTGGTGCCACAATCCTCTTGCCAGCTTTCTCTGTTGGGAAAGTTGGAAATCCTTCCTTTGTACAGCATCCCAAAATATCCTTTGGCTTCTGTTTGATATAAATGTGTCATGTCATTTTCATATTAATTTTGCCTTTGTTCTTTTCTCATTAGCCCATAACAATTAAAAGAGACCATTACTCTGCCACACCATGAGTTTTTATGATGTCATATCAAAATCTTCATTAATTAAATGACTTAATAAATTAAAGCCTTATTCTATGGCAATATCTTTCAATTGCAAATCATCTCCACTAAAGAGCGCCATAGCAGACACGGATGTGCTTGCTCCACAGCCAGCTGTGCTCAGTGACATATTGAAAGTTAAAAGCTGTCACTCCACCTGATTGCTTGCTTGCAGTGACACTGAGAATAGAGCAAAGTGGACGATGGGAAATACAGATGTTTCGGAACATTAATGGGAATGAGACCCCACAACTTAAAGGAAAGTTCTCATAATCTAAGATAGGAGATTGTGTTTTTGGATTTCAGTTTGAGAAATGCTGCACTGCAAGCATGGTTTAATTTCTCTTCTCTCTCCTCTTTCTCTTTTGCTCTCTCTTTTTTTTTTTTTTTTTTTGAGTGGGGGTGGTACTAGGGATTGAACCCAGGGTCACTCTACTTCCTAGCTATACCCTCAGCCTTTATTTATTTATTTTTTGTTTTATTTTGAAACAAGGTCTCTTGCTTAGGGAACTAAATTGCTGATGTTGGTCTTGAACCTGCAATCCTCCTGTCTCAGCCTCCCAAGTACTGGGATTATAGGAGTGTGCCAGTACACTTGATTCTACCTCTATTAATTAATTAATTAATTAATTAATT
The DNA here is from genome assembly GCA_004027655.1 of Graphiurus murinus. Classification (NCBI taxonomy): domain Eukaryota; kingdom Metazoa; phylum Chordata; class Mammalia; order Rodentia; family Gliridae; genus Graphiurus; species Graphiurus murinus. The sequence continues at coordinate 6,626 of PVLC010034948.1, read as the reverse complement.
ATTTTTGAAATAGTTCCTGTGGTCCTTTCTAAGTTACTGACACTAGCCTTGAACCTGCAACCCTCTTGTCTCAGCCTCCCAATTACTGGGATTGCAGGCATATGCCACTCTACCCAGCTTAGATGAAGGTTCTTAAATTGCATGGGAGCCAGGTGTGGTGGCGCACGCTTGTAATCCCAGCATTTGGGAGGCTGAGACCGGAGAATCCGGGTTCTCGGCCAGCCTCAGCTACCTAGTGAGGCACTCCGCAACTTAGGGAGACCCTGTTTCAAAATAAAGAATAAAAAATAAGTCTGGGAGTATAGCTCAGAGGTAGAATGCTCCTGAGTTCAATCCCCAGTACTGCAAAAAAAAAAAAAAAAAAAAAAAAAAAGAATTGAATGGGGAACATCTATATTCTCTTTACAAACTGTCTACAAGAGACATCCCAACTAAGGATAATGGCATGGGAATAGTGAAGCAAAATAAATGGAAATTGACATGATACACTATGTAAATGCCATTCAGTAGAAAGCCATGATACTATAATAGTGCAAGACAAAATGTACTTTAAAACAAAAAGCATTATTACAGATAGAGAGTTATTATTTAATGATAAAAGAACAATTTACTAGGAAGATTTACTAATTCTGAATCTGCGTTACCTAGCATCATCCTTTCCAAAATATATGAACTAAAAATTGACAGAATCATCACGAGGTATTAAGAATGTACATAGTCATAATCTGAGAGTTTCAAACATTTTTCTCTCAGACACCGATTAAACAAATATGCTAAATCAGTTGACAAGGATAAGGAAGATTTAAACAACACAACTGATTAGTTTGGCCAAATGGGAAAAGTAGAAATTTGAACTCCACCAACAGAGAATATACATAGAAAAAGCCCAAACACTGAGGAATAAAAATGATCTTTGTGCATTCTTTACCTCAGAAGAAAAAAATAATTAGGAGGCCAGAAACGGATCGATATCAAAATCATGATACATCTAGAAACTCAAAATCATATTTCTAATTCTTTGGTCAAAAAATGATATATAGTGAGATATAGTTAAAGATGTATATGGTGGGATATTTATAGATTTATAAATACATATATTGGAAATGAAGGAAAGCTCATTAGATGAGCATTCAACCAAAAAGTTACAAATAGAATAGCTGAGTAAATCCAAGTATAATCTAGGGAAGGAATAATACAAAATATTACAAAAACAAGTGAAGCAGGATACAAAAGAATTGTAGAGAAGATCAACAAAGCAAAAGATGTTTCTTCAAAAGACTAAAAAAAGCACATTTACTCTTGGCAAACTTAATCAACCTCAGAGAGAGAAAGAGAGAGAAGAGAACACAAATAATATTATAAATGGAAAGGGTCATCGTGGAAAGTGAGATACTGGTAAAATGATAGTGTTTAACAGGGAACCTAATCTTAGGTGGACAAATGGCAGATAAGTAAAGGTTAGTTGAAGAAGTGACATTTAAGTTATGACCTAAACAAGTAGGAAATATCAAGGTGAGGAGACAATATGGGGTCTAAAGACAGAGCAAAGGAAAACTATCAAAGCAGTGGGGTATGAAGGACCAACAGGTGATCATGAGGTAGAAAGATAGAAAAGTATGCAATAAGAGTTTCAGCAATTGCCATGAAATGTGACAAGGATTTCTACAATCCAAGCCTATTAAATTCACCCATCTCTGTGAAGTAGAAATATATTTTAACTTGTAAGTAGCTTTATGTAAATACTCAAGAACATACTCTGTAGAGAAAATATAAAAACATGGATGGGAAAAAAAATAAACCCATTTCACTCAGACTAGTGATTGCACATTTGTAAGGGAGGCTGAGACAGGAGGATTTTAAGTTCAAAGCCAGCCAGTAACTTACCTACACCCTGTCTCTAAAAATTAAAAAAAAAAAAAAAGAATTAGAGATGTAGCTCAGTGGTTAAGCAGCCCTGGGTTCAATCCCCAGTGCTGGGGTGGGGGGCATATAGTGATTGCATTGGGAGACAGGAGACCCCAAGAGATCTCTGCTCTATGCACCCATGCTGTGGTGCTGTGACACTGGGGGGGGGGGGGCTTCCTGAAAAGAAGTAGAAAGTTAGGCACAATCAAGAGTTTGCTAATTCCTTCTCTCCCCTCCTCCTCCTCCTCCTCCTCTTCCTCCTCCTCCTCTTCTTCTTCTTTTGATACTGGGAATCTAATACATGGACCTTTGAGCTACATCCTCAGTCTTTTATATTTTTATTTTGAAATAGGGTCTCACTAAGTTGTTAGGCTGGCCTCAAACCTGCGATATTCCTGTGTCTCAGCCTCCTGTGTACTGAGTTTATAGGTGTGTGCCACTGTGCTTAGCCAGGTCTGCAAATTTCTTTATTAAGTATTGGCCTTATCTGGAATGGAGGCCTCAATTATAAAATATCAGGCAGGAAATTACAGAAGGAAAACTTAGAGTTGCTGTTCTGAAGGGAGCAGTGGTCGGACAGTGGCACTCGATGTGTGGTCTGCAGATCAATTCGGGAAATAGGTGTGCAAAAATTGTAAGGTAGGGTATAAGGACTGAAGTGTCCAATACAGTAGCCACTACCTGTGAGTAGCTATTGAGTACTTGAAAAGTGTCCAGTCTGAATTGAGACATGTTGTAAATATAAAATACATGGATGATTTCAATGATGTAGGGCAAAAAAATTTTAAATGTTAAATATCTCAATATTTGTATATTGACTACATGTTGAAATAATAAGATAATGATATATTAGGCTAGATTATATTATATGTGTGTGTGTATGTGGATAGAACCCAGGGGGATTCTATCTCCAGGTTATACCCCCAACCCTTATTTTTTTTTTGAAACAGGATCTCACTTAGTTGCTCAGAGTCTTACTACATTACTGATGCTGATCTGGAACCTGCGACCCTCCTGTCTTAGCCTTCCAAGTATTGGGATTATAGGGTATACCACCACACCTGGCTGATGAATATTATTAAAATTGGTATTGCTTGTTTTTTCTTACATCTTTAATGTGGCCACTAGAAAGTTTAAAATTCCTTTGAGTTACTTGTGCTTTTGGGGTCTCGTTGAGAAAGTTTTTACCTGTACCTATGTGTTGATGTGTTGGTCCTATGCCCTCTTCAAGAAGCTGCAAGGTCTCTGGCCTGACTTCCAGGTCTTTGATCCACCTTGAGTTGACTCTTGTGCAGGGTGAGAAAGTGGGGTTTATTTCCAGTTTCCTGCATATGGTTAACCAGTTTTGCCAACACCATTTGTTAAAGAGACTATCTTTTTTCCAGTGTATATATTTGGCTCCTTTGTCAAAAATCAATTGACTGTAAGCACATGGGTCTGTTTCTGAGTCTTCTATTCTGCTCCATTGGTCTGTGTGTCTGTTTTTGTGCCAGTACCATGCTGTTTTTATTACTGTGGCGTTATAGTAGAGTTTGAAGTCAGGTATTGTGATACCTCCTGCATGGTTCTTGTTGCTAAGAACTACTTTGGCTATCCTGGGCTTTTTGTTGTTCCAAATGAATTTAAGGACTGACTTTTCTATGTCTGTGAGGAGTGACTTTGGTAATTTAATTGGCATTGCACTGAATCTGTAGATCAGTTTTGGGAGGATGGCCATTTTGATGATATTTATCCTGCCTATTCAAGAGCATGGTAGATTCTTCCATCTTCTAAGGTCTTCATCGATTTCTTTTTTCAACTTTTTATAGTTTTCCTTATAGAGGTCTTTTACCTCCTTCGTTAGGTTTATCCCTAAGTATTTTATTTTTGGGGGTGCTATTGGACATGGGATTGCATTAAACTGAAGAATTTATGTACAGCAAAGGAAACTATCATGAACCTCAACAGAAAGCCCCCAGAGTGGGATAAAGTTTTTGCCAGCTACTCTTCTGATAGAGGTCTAATTTCAAGGATATACAGAGAACTCAAGAAAATCACAGCTAAGAAAACAAACAACCCAATCAAAAATGGGCAAAGGATCTAAATAGACACTTCACAAAAGAAGAAATACAAACGGCCAATAAATATATGAGGAAATGTTCCACATCATTATCAATCAGAGAGATGCAAATCAAAACTACCTTGAGATTTCACCTAACTCCAATCAGAATGGCAATCATATAAAACACGAACAACAATAAATGCTGGTGAGGGTATGGAGAAGTGGGAACTCTAATACATTGCTGGTGGCATTGCAAATTAGTGCAACCACTTTGGAAAACAGTACCGAGGATCCTCAGACTAATGGGAATGAACCTACCATATGATCCAGCAATACCACTTCTGGGTATCTACCCAAAAGAACAGAAACCAAACTATCAGACCAACGCATGTGCATCTATGTTTATAGCTGCACAATTCACAATTGCCAAACTATGGAAACAACCAAGATGTCCATCGAAGGATGAATGGATTACAAACCTATGGGATGTGTATACAATGGAACTTTATTCAGCCAAAAAGAAGAACAAAATTATGTCATTTGCAGGGAAATGGATGCAACTGGAAAACATTATGTTAAGTGAGATTAGTCAATCACAAAGAGTAAAAAAAGCATACCTTCTCCCTAATATGGGGATGCTAGGGAGAAGATGGGGCATAAGAGGGACTCCAGATGAAAAGGGAGAAACCCTAGATAAGCAAAGAAGTTGACTTAACTGAAGGTGATGGACCGGGTGGGGGTTGGGGCGTGGCGGGGCTAAGCCACATGATGTACTTTCACAAACATACCAAAGTCAGTCACTAAACTGAACTTCAGAAGGAGGGAGGGCAAGGTAGTGGGGTGGGAATTTGGGAAGGGTTAAATGAGAAATGTGTGCATGTATGCCTTTACCAGCTTGTACCTAACAACAAAGATGCATGATTACAATGCACCAAATAAAAAAATAAAATAAAATAAAAAGTGACCCACTTTGTCTCTTCTGATGTGTTTTAGCTTAAATTCTGTTTTGTCGGATATGAGTGTCGCTATCACTACTTGTGTTCAGTCTTCATTTGCATGGTGTATTTTTTTCCATCCTTTCACCTTTAGCATATAGATATATTTGGCTGTAAGTTAAGTTTTTTGAAAGAAGCGTACAGTTAGATTATTTTTTTTCTGTTGAGACTGTTTATTCTGCAGAATGATATTTTATTTAACAGACAGCATGGAGTTCATACATATCCATTATCAGTGCCTTGAAAACCAAACAACTTTAGAAGTTAGCAGCAGCTTCTGCAAGTACAAAAATACACATTTATTACATAACATATGATAATAAAATCTATCAAGATATATTATACAAACTCAAAGTATTTTAAAGCATATATTATAGGTTGATGGAGTATAATAAAATGACATATATTCTATCTTCAAATCATACAATATTTTACAGTTATATTAACAAACTTCACATTAAGTATTACAGAAGTATGTAAGGGTACAAAGAAAATGGGAATGGTTATTAAAGAACCTTAGCAACTATTTTCTTTTATGCTTCAAATTGAGTGGGTGGTTTCTACCTACAGAAAAAAGCCTAGAACTATTATTTTTGGTAGGTAGAGAAGTAATTTTTTTCTAGAAAGGTACTCCAAGCCATAAAAGCGTCATTCATAACTTGCAGTTCTGACAGTAGTATGCCCAAGGGTAAGGAGAATCCCTGCTCACGTTACATATTTTAACATAAAAGATGTATGTGGACAGTTAGAAGTCTTCATCTGGGAATGGTTGATTATAAGGTGAAATCTCACATCTGTGACTGAGATGGCCAGTGCCCTGAAAGTTCTTTGGACACAGAGTTCTAAAAGCTAATTCTAATGATTAGAGCAAATAGATCCATGTCCCTGAGAGATAGGTAGCACCTATGGCTAATAGTGAAAAAATTTGTCTTACAGAAAACATTTTGTATCTTATAACCAAAAATGCATTCTTTAGGACAAAGGAGGAACATCTGATATGACAGTTTCCTGGTGATTGAGAAGAACAATAATTTTAAATAAGCTAGATTGTGGGAGAAAGGTCCATTTGATGGTAGGCAAAAGTGATCACAAGGGCTGTAAGCAATTTCTTGCAGCTGAGTAGTTAAAATGAAGGAAGATGCACATCTACTTTCAGCGCTATCCCGCCACACTGGTTGGCAAGGCCTGGCAATTTATTCCTAGATGAGGAGATACACTGCTGCAACCTTCAAGGCAAGGGGGAGGAGAAAGGTCCATAGATATAGAATAAACTAATGGGGCCAACACCTTCTATAAAGCATGAGCCACCTGGGACAAAAATATGGAAAACCCTCTGGAAGTAAGATAACCCAAAGCCAATGATCACCTGAGAAGGCCTGGCAGCCACTTCACTGAGAACTCTATTCTGTGACTCCTTCTAACCTGCCAACCTCTACAATGCTCTCTCAATTGAAAAAAAAAGGTTAAGGATGATTTATAAGTAACTTTTTTCTCTTACTGACTGTAACCTAAGAGGCATGACTATAGAGAAACATTTCAGCAAAGAGATCCCATGCTTTGATCATGGGTAGGTAACAAATAGTATTTTGTTATTTCAGTATTAGATATATAGGTGCAATTTACTTCTCAAAGACATGCCTGCTGCCTAATCATAATTTTTTCCATATTCTTGTCCCAAACAGCTC